>JAJONR010008240.1:0-37667 GCA_029582245.1 Solanum etuberosum
TGAGGCAAACTTGGTGGCGTTGGAAAGAGGACTCAAAGTCCTTTAATGTGATAGATCATGAGCCACCTAATTTATTATGTTCTGAGAGATATAGTCGTTTGAAGTTGACCCAAGTAAAATCTAATATTGAAACTAAATCGGTGCGAAAGCTTTCAACTCAACTTTGTGCTAGGGGGATTCTAGTGACCTTAATTCATATCCAAAATCATTTACTCATTTAAAGAATTGACCTTAACTTAAAAGCTAACGGGTGACCTGTAGGGACCCCTAAATGGGCCATACAAGTCACCCGGGCTGTCTAGGTTCCCGTCCAGGTGACTGAAATCCTGGCAGCCCTGGACGGTTGGGCTACCTCCCCTAAATGGTCCGTGGACCCCTAAATGGACCGTTTAGGGTTCCATAAAGGTTCCATGGTCTATATTGGGTTCGTGGACATGCCTGTTAACCTTTTTAGCCTTTCTCGAAGTCCGAGGTATTACAAGTCTAAAGTAAGGGGATGTGACCCCAAAACAAGAAAAAGAATCTAAGAGTCTATGTTCGATCATATGGACTAAGAATAAAGAGCAATCCACGACAGCCTGGAAGAACTAGCTCACTCTTGGATAACCTTGGTATCACGGTTGAGGTCGCGAAGCAGCCTCCTGATTATACCATGTACTCAACAAAGAAAGAGTAAGTGCGGTATAAATACACAAACCATAGTGTACTTGTAGGATCATCGGCCAGATCCAAAGACATGAATGTACAAACATAACTAAGACATAGTACAAACAAGATAACATATACACCAACCAATTCAAAATTTCAGTAAGACTCTAATTCACCAATCCCGACTTACACATTTACATGACAGATGTCCCACATGAACACAAACAACATAGTTCACTCAAGGAACCACACACAAGAAAATAGTTAAATATATACCAGACGTGGTTCCCGAGCCAACCAATAAGATATCACGTACAAGGTGTAGTATCCGAGCTAACCAGCAATCACATATATCACACACAATCACACACACAATGAATCAACCACACTTGTAAGCCATAAGAAATTTAAACAAGTTCATTGCATGAGATTGACAATAAATATCATTTCACATTCATCCCCTATACTTTCCCCCAACATGCATTGTACAAGTAATACTATAAATCAGTTAACATGCACACATTACATAACTTGGGAAACAAACAACCATCACCTACCTCGAATCAAGCCTTGAAAGCTCTATTGAACCTGAACAATCTCCTTGTTATGAATTTTGGCTTATTATTGATCTAAAACAATAATAAAATAACATAATTAATGAACAATGACCTAAATATACCTGAATTATGACTTGATCCAACCCCCATGCCAATTTCATGATCATTCCATCCAAATCGTGGGTTTTCCACCATTAACTCAAATCAAACCCTCCCCTAAAGTAATTCCCATATATTCTACGGCCTGGGAATCGAATTCCCAAGCGAAAAAATTAATTAACTTATTTTGACACTCAATTTTGACCCACCATAATTTAATTAATTTTCAAGCTTCTTTAATTTCAAACAATTTGAAATAATTGTCTTTAACAATTTATTTTAAAAAATATTTTTCAAGCTTAGTTTTGTTATTTTTCAGAAACAATTATATATTTCTATATTTATATATAAATTTTTGTACGATTTTCCAGTTATATAAATATTTGAAAAATCATCTAAAAAATAATGTTTAAATTAGTACGTATCTTATTTTAATGAAATTTTAATTAGTGTTGTGATTAATCTTATTTTTGATAATTAGTTAATTATATCACATTTGTTAAAATATAAGAAGCTTAATAGTTGATTAGATACGTAATTTGTTTCGTTTCAAATTTTATCCTCTTATCATTTTCAAGAAAAAAGAACCTATTCTTTTCTTTTTTCTTTTTAAGACCATATTTTAGCCCAAACCAAATATTTGACCTGACCCATTTTACATTAAAATACCCAAGACCCAAGACTCTTATACTCTTCTTCTTCTCTCAGACACGAACCTAGCAAAACCAGACAAATCCTAATTCCTAAATCAACTCGTCGCCTCAATTTCCCTCCATTTCCTCTCAATTCGTACAATCGATCATGCTTGGCACGAGCTCAAGTACAACGAAGCTTCTAGGAGGTTTCTCTTGGTATTTATCCATTTGAATTTCCCTTTTTCATTTCAGTTTATTCGTTCAAAAAAAATAGTAAGAATTCGGACTTGTCCAGCTTGCCAATCTTATCCTATTGAAGGATTTTTGAATTTTCCCCTATTCCCACATCGAATTTGAGCCTCATATTTCAAACCCTATAAATAGCACTTTTGGCTCACTATTCATTCTCATGGTTTAAAAGCTTTGAGACTTGAAGAACTACGAGCACCCACGAAAAGGTTTTGGGAAGCTCTTGATTCAAGTTCAAAATTTTCTCCCTCAATTGTCTCTAGTCACATTTTGTTGGCGAAGTTTGTCACGTCCAAGCTCGATTTCCAGTCCCTGCTCCGAAAGGTAACCCTCTTGTCATTTTATTATTTTCCCCTTTTTATTCTTTTTATGTCCTTTAGGAATCTATTTGGGTATTAGTTGTTTTTGTAATTTAGAAATTATGTTCCTTGTCTTATCCTTGTCTTAGTATAATCTTCCTTATTTGTGTGTTCTCAGTAACCTATTTTAGCTTTATTTTCTTTGATTTAGCTCAACCTCTGTTTAGTTGTTGTTAGGTTTGAGCTACTGCTACCTATTGTTGCTATTTATCAATAGTTGATATCTTCTAGGATAGAGTTGAGGCTGGGTAATTGCCACATTTAGGCAGTTTACATGTTGCATTTTCGTAAAAGTATACTGCATTTGGGTCTTCGATATTTGTTATATTTATAGAGTTTATCATGTTGAATATGTTGCTGCTATCTGTTCGTGTTATTTTAAGCAGATTTAAAGTTTTGATGATTTAACAAACTTTCGAATCTAACAAGGGACCTGATCGAGGAAAGACTGCGTACGTGGAAAAAGACAGCTGTCTAAAAGCTGCCACAACTGCTAACTCTGTTATGGCTGGTGCATATCTTTTCATAGAAGCAACTCAACCATTGGCTTGGTCCCAGGGTTTGTATCAATTTGATAATAGTCTCTTCTCCAAACACAAACCCAAGATTTGGCAAACAAAGTTTTGAATTCTGAAAATTCATAAGCTTACAAAAAAAAGCCATCTTCAAGAAAGAACAATGCTCATAATCAATTAGGGACCTGATGGAGTGATGAAGCGTCGTTGTTGTATTTTGAACTTTGTGTCTTGTGTTCTTATATTATAAATCTACTCCTAAATTATAAAGGATAGTTGATCGTTTGCTTGTCTAAGTCTTTAGTTTGAGTCGTATTAACTAGAATTAGTTAGTTGAATCATCTATCTTTTAGTCAAGCCTCTTTACATCATTCTTTTGATGTTCTCTTGGGTAGAGTTGCCTAGGAGTATCAACTAGAGTTAGTTGATATGTGGTGCATCAAAGTTGCTACTTGTTTATGCTCTTATCATCGAGATCGGAGTTGGTGGCTCGAGTTAGCCTTGTTGGATTCTTGAAGTCTAGATCAATTAGAGTTAGTTGGTTTAGTAGGCAATAGAGTTATTGCTTAGTATCCTTTGTAGTAGAGTTGCTACAGTAAGGGGGAAGGGATAAAAGAGTTTTAGTTTCTAGGTTGGAAGAGTTTGTAATCTGAAACTTTACTCTGTTTGAGTGAAATGGATTTTGGGTTGAAATCCTGTGAGTACATGTCATGGTTTTTACCTCCCTTGAGCAAGGGGGTTTCCACGTAAAATCCTTATGCTTGATTTACTTTGAGTTATTTATTTCCGCACTATTATTCTGATGGGGGACCTGGTCCAGTGATCACTGATGGACGTATACATTCTAACAATTGGTATCAAAGCCTGGGCTCTCTATCTGGTTTACACCAAAAGAGAGATTCCTGCGAATAATGACGACTCCACTAAACTTGCAAAAGGGTCAGTCTCCTACAAGGCCACCTCTTTTTGATGGTCAGTTATATAGATGGTGGAATATTTGCATGTATGACTATCTCATGGCTGAGGACATTGAGCTATGAGATTTTATTTGTGAATGTCCCTGTGTGCCAACTATAGAAGTAAAATATGGGGATGTCACCAGGGTCGTTCCCAAAACTCGACAATAATATAATGACTCCAACAAAAGGAAAGTTGAGAAAAATCACAAAGCCAGGAAGTTATTAATGTGTGGCATTGGAGCTAATGAATATACTCTAATTTCTTCTTGTGAATCAACCAAGGAAATCTGGAATCAGTTGAGAACAGTGTACGAAGGTACTGAGTAAACAAAGAAAAGAAGGTGAATCTATTCATGAAATGCATACTAGATTATCCACCATTACAAATGAGCTTATATTCTTGGAAGAACCTATCACTGCGTGTAAGAAGGTCACAAAGATACTGGAGATTCTTCCTAAATCTTATACGAATGAAGTTGATATTATCTATGAGACAAGCGATCCTGAAATACTGATGGTGGATGCTCTATTTGAACATCTTCAAGTTTATAAGATGAACAGAAGAAATGACAGTCTCATTCTCAAAGGTAAAGACATAAGGTGGGATCCGATTACTGACATATCGGGAGAAAGTGTAGAGGCTAAATTTAAAGGAAAGAGAACTCTAGATCTTTGAGAAAATTCCTCAAGCAACTCAGATGAATCTGAATGGTCTTGAAATGTCTGTATGACTGATTTTCTAAAAGGGGGAGACAAGGATGAAAGAAGGGCTCAGGTCGCTGGCAGGTCAAGCAGAAGAACAGTTACTAATGTGGTAAAGAAATCTTTGGCTGTCTTGGGAAATTCCTTAAGTGATTCAAACGAATCTGAACACCCTGATGGTGCTTCCATGCTCGCAGTAAAAGATGACAAAGAAATTTTTGACTCTATGTTGCATTCACGGCAAAGTCAGATGGTGAAGATGTTAATGAAGAGGTGACCTTATCTGACATCAAGCAAAACTTGAATACCTTTTCCTTTAGTAAATTGAGAAAGCTAGTTGTTGTACTAGTTGATTTGATCAGTGAGCTAACCACTGAGAATGATCTCTTGGACAATAGCCTAGACATCTCTCAAGATGGAAAAAATTCTTTAGTTACCCAAATATCTTATATTGAAAAACAAATGGCCGTTCTAGAAGCTGAAAATATAGAACTGAAGGAAAAGATAAAAATGGTGACTATAACGGTTTCTAAAGGAAAGAACGAGGCCAACAACTTTCAGCTTGAGCTTGAAAATAAGTTGTGCACTGCTGAAATGAATATGCATTTGGCTCTAGAAAGAAATCTTGTGTTAGAGAGGGACCTGGGTCGTGTAAAAGAGGATTTGAACAAATCCCTCAAATGGACCACTTCTTTTAAGATTCTTCCAAATTTAATTAGTTAGGGTAGCAACAGTAGAAGAGGGTTTGACTGTGAGAAGATAGATCCCTCATACAATCCTCACAACAAATATGTTTATGTTACTGATAATTTGCTATGTGTGCATTATGGTTGAAATGGACATCTTAAGAAAAATTGTCTTGTCTGAAAAAAATATGAAGAAAGTTTTTCAAACTATTCCAAACATAGGAACAAGCAGAAGAAGGGACCTGGTCGTGCTTCTGGTCCTGAGTTGAAGAAAACCTTACTGGACAAAGAATTTTCTTATCACTCCTTTATCTGCTTACTGGGAACTTCATCTCAAATGGGTTACTAAGACTAACAAGTGATATGCCATGGAAGTGAGAGGAGGTAACACCGGTCAGTGTTGGTTCATGAATAGTGGATGCTCAAAGCACATGACTGGGAAAATTAAAAACTTCCTCTCTCTCAAGGAACTTCAAGGTGGAGATGTCTCTTTTGGCAATGGCAAGAAAGGGTACATTCTTGGTGTAGGCAGGACTTGAAAGTCTGTGGAACACTCTATTGAAGTTGTGTACTATGTCAATGGGTTGAAGTACAATCTTCTAAGTGTTTCACAGATTTTTGATAAAGGAAATGAAGTTAAGTTCTTATCAGATAAATGTGTGTTCACAACTTTATCTCTTGAATGGTGATTTTAACAGAAAAGAGATGCAAGAGCATGTATACTGCTGATCTAAATACTGCTCGTAGTAACATTCTCACTTTCCTTAGTTCTCAAGGTGAGAATACTGATCTATGAGACATCAGACTTGGCCATGTGAGTGCTTCTCTACTGAATAGACTCGTGTCAAGGGACCTGGCTCATAGTCCGCCAAAGATAAAATTTGCGGATGACAAAGGTTGTGATACTCGTGTTAAGGGAAAGCAAACTAGCTCATCATTCAAAAACAAGAAGCAAGTGAGCATCATCAGACCTCTTAAGTTGCTCCATAGGTATCTGTATGGTCTAGTGAAGATTTAGAGCAGAGAAGGAAGTAAGTATATTTTTGTGATCGTGGATGACTTCTCAAGGTTCACTTGGACTATGTTTCTATGTGACCAACATGTGTATGATCGGGTTAATCCTCAACAAAACTCCTTATGAGCTGCTCAACAATAAAAAGCCTAAATTGAGTTATCTAAAGGTTTTTGGTTGTAAATGTTTTGTTCTAAACAATGGAAAGGATGATATTGGGAAGTTTGATCCCAATAATAATGAAAGAGTATTTGTGGGATATTCTTCCTTCAGCAAGGCTTATCGGGTGTATAAAAAATTGTGCATTAAAGAAAGTGTTCATGTTATTTTTGATGAGTCTGGAAGAATTGAGAAGTTGCAAAACAAAGAGGATTCTGAGATTGAAAAACTACTTCAGATTCAGAAAGGCGGTCTAAACGGTGAACTTTCTAAAGAACATCCTCCTCAGGAATCCAACAATCCCAAAGAAGCTGATGCATATGATGAACCTGACGAGGGACCTAGTCTGATAGACAATGCTGAACAAAGATGATGTAGTTCAAACTGATAATGCAGATTCTGAAGGTGAGAAGGAAGAAACTGATCAAGCTCAACAGCTGGCAAGGAATTCACAGTTGCATCAGTTTGAAAGAAGCAAAGCATGACACTTGGTTCTCTGACCAGTTGACAGGTTGTCCAAGTTCCTTTTCGACAATGGTTTCAAAAGAGGTAAAATTGACAAAACCCTCCTTTTGAAATCACAAGGAAAGGAATTTTTGATTATTCAAGTATATATCGATGATATCATCTTTGGAGCAACCTTTGAGGTGTTGTGTGAATAGTTTGTTGCACTTATGAGTAGTGAGTTTTGAAATGACCATGATTGGATAATTAAAATTTCTTGTTGGAGCTGCAAATCAAGCAAATTTCTAAAGTGTTGGGATTAATGCAAGATTCTGAGCTTGTCCAAAGGAATCACATTTGAAGGCTACTAAGAGAATTTTGAGACATTTGAAGAAGACAGGGACCTGGTTCTATTCTGTCCATCAGGAGATTTTTTTATTTGGATGAATATGTTGATACTGATTACACAAGGTATCAAGTTGATAGAAAGATTACCAGAAGAATGGCTCATTTTCTAGGTTGATTTATCATTTCATGGGGAACTAAAAGGCTAGATTCAGTTGCTCTTTCAACAACTGAGGTAGAGTATGTAGTAGATGCAGGTTGGTGTACTCAACTCCTATGGATCAAACAACAACTTGAAGTTCTTAGAGTGGTTACTCAGACTATCCCTCTCTTGTGTGATTACATGGGTGCTCTCACTGTGGATAAGAACTCAGTCCATCATAAAAGAACTAAGCGTATTGATGTGATACGTCACTTTCTAAGGGATAATGTTGAGAAAGAAAATATCAGCTTGTAATTCGGTAAGACCAAAGATCAAATCGTTGATATCTTCACAAAAGCTCTGACGAGGGACCTGGTCGAGATAAATAAATTGAATTGGGGATGCTGAAACTTGACTGAATGGATCCTGCCTGAAGCAATTAACCTTCTCATGACTATGCAAAGAGAGCAGGTATCCTTGTTTTTCAGTTATGTATGTTTTAGCAAATTCAGTCTTATACCTTTTGTAGGTATACACACATGGTAGAATTGTTGAAGTAAAAGGGAGGCCAGGACAGATCTAGGAAATTACATTCAAAATACAGAGAGAGACCCGATTCGTTCTCGAAGGTTAGCACTCTTACCATTGAATTTTGAATTATGCATGAGAGCCGTTACAATTGCCACATGTCTGCAATCCAGGTCTCTGACTGTTGTCCCATCATTTGAATACCAAATGACACTTCCTTTCACCTGATACACCCTTTCACTTCCTTTATACTCCATATTTCTTTCAATCTCGCCAGAAAATTCAAATCCCCTTCCAAAATCAGAAATTTTTTAAACCCTCTTTTCTCTTCTCTCAAAAACACTTCAAAACGTCTAAACCCTTTGTTCCTACTGGATAATTTTCTGATGAAGAAATTCTTGAGTGTGAAGAGGGACCAGGTTCAGCAAGCAAAAAAAAGAAGGTGGAAAAAATGATGTCCAAAAAGGAAAGGGTTGATATTTTGAGAACTCAAAGTATTCCAAATGGGAGGGTGTCTGACCTTGAAATGAAAAACAAAATCAGGCATGAGGAGTCTATTTGATGATGTAGAGATTCAGAGTGGGACCCATTTTCTTGAAGGTCAGTTACATGTGTTGCATGAGTCAGAAGTGAGGGATTTCTATTATAACATGGTTGTTACTGATGAGAGTCAAAAAAGGATGGAGGAAATATTCTCTCCAAATGACAGAGTTATTGCAACTCGATCTTGGAGCTTTTCTAATTCACCTATATTCATAACTGTTGAACAAATTCCCCTTAAAAATTGCTTAATTCAATTAATGGCTTAAGAACATTAACATGCAAGAGATTCCTCAAGGCTATAAGAATGAGTTGTTGCATTAAAATATGACAATCATGGCTCTTCAATCCATGCATAGTACGTTGTTTAAGATCAACACAATTTGAGATATTTGAAGGATAACCGTCTGGAACTTTCACATCTCTTAAAACCTGTAAGAGCATATCTTTTTGCGTGTTACTCAATGTGAAACATACAGGTGGAAGATAATATTTTCCATTAGCTTTTTTCTTAGGATGCAAAGCTTTTCGGATCCCCATCTCTTGTAAATCTAAACGAGACTTTAAATTGTCTTTTCCTTTGCCATCAACATTCAATAATGTCCAGAATATGTTGTGAAAGACTTTCTTTTCAATATGCATTGTGTCAAGATTATGAGGCATCATATTGTCTTTCCAGTATTCCAACTCAAAAAATATGCTCCTTTGGTTCCATATATTTTCCAACACATTACCAACATCATCAACATCCCCCTATTTTCTTTTACGATATTTGGCCAATGGATCTTTTTCAAATTTATTTTTAATATTCTTCATTTGCTTAACCCTATTTTCTTTTACGATATTTGGCCAATGGATCTTTTTCAAATTTATTTTTAATATTCTTCATTTGCTTAAGAATCTCAATTCCTGACAGCCGTTTAGGTGCTGCCTCCGATTTTGCAAGGCCATCGAACGTAACTTTATCTTTTCGAAACTTGTGACTGAGGGGTAACCATCATCTATGAGACATGAAACAATACTTCCGTCCATTTTTCAATCTTCTAAACTTAGTCTTGGTAATACAACATGGACAAACATATCTTGTTTTCACGCCATATCCTGATAAGTTACCTGGTGCTGGAAAATCACTGATTGTCCAAAGCAATGATGCACGCATTTGAAACATGTGATTGTTTGATGCATCATAAGTGGCAACACCAATCCATAATTCTTTTAACTCATCAACTAAGGGTCGTAGATAGACATTAATATCATTACCTGGTGCACGAGGCCCATCAATAATCATTGATAATATCATATATGATTGTTCCATGAACAACCATGGTGGCATGTTATAAGGAACCAAGACAACCGGCCATGTGCTATGTGAGAGAGACATTGACTTAAATGGACAAAAGCCATCTAAAGCCAATCCAAGTCTAACATTCTGAGGATCTTGAGCGAAATCTACATGTGTTTCATCAAAATTCCTCCAAGCAATACTGTCAGCTGGATGTCGCATTACCCCATATTTAGTGCGACCTTCAGCATGACATCTCATTTGGGTAGATGTTTTAGTTGACATAAATAGTCTTTGAAGTCGTGGTATCAATGGAAAATATCTAAACACTTTTGTTGGAATTTTTGAAGTTTCTGAACTACTGTCAATTGATTCACCTTTAAACTGTTTGTATCTTGGAGCTTTGAAGAACATACAATCTGTTCGATCTTTTGTCTCATTCCAATAAATCATACAATCATCTGGACATGCATGTATTTTTTTGTATTCAAGTCCTAAATCTTTAATAATTTTTTTTGCATCATTAAAGGATTTGGGTAATGTTTCACCTTCAGGAAGAACACCTTTTAACAACTCAAGAAACATGGAAAATGAATTGTTACTCCACCCATTGAGACACTTTAAATGTAAAAGACGAACAAGAAATGAAAGTAGAGAATACTTGCTTCCAGGGTATAACTCACGTTCAACTTCTTTCAATAATTTTAAAAATTCTCCTGTCTTCTTTATCAAACCCCACTATTATGTTTACTTCAACTCCCCAATTCATTAGTACCACTTGTGTCCATATCCACAAAGCTAGAAGTAGGAGGGATTCCAAATGCTTCAGGTAACATGTCTTGCATTCCATCTCCTTTATCTAACTAATTCACAGATATTGGTGAAGATGATTTCTCACCATGAAAAATCCAACTAGTGTAACTAGTTAGAAATCCATCAACCATAATATGTTCAACAATCAAATCTTTTCAAACAAATTTTATATTACGACAGTTTTAATATGGACACAAAATTTCAGAGGCATTAGGCCTATCTAATGACGCAAAATGAAGAAATTTGTTGGCTCCATTCTCATATAATGGATCAAGCCTGTTCTGTATATTTATCCAACTCTTATCCATTAAAAGTATAACCTATACATACAATAAGTAAAAATCAATTAAAAAATTATACATTCAACTGTAAAGGGACCAAGTCTAATTATAAGCAGCAGTTGTAATACACTCATCATTATGGAGTGAAATTTTTATAAAGAGTATGCTTCTGTTTATGTTTTTTCAACTGATCAATAAGAATAAATATGGTTTCATGGTCCATCCTAAAGCTTATATTCACTTCAAAGAGAACATTAAATCTAATTACTTATGAAGTACTTAGTAAGTCCTATCTTCCTAGACAAGAAGAAAAATTGTTATTCTAATGATTTGATGGTTAAAGTGGCTAAGAAAGTTACTTCTTGGCAAATAAAAATTCTTACTGAACTGTTATGCTCAAGTTTGTCCTGGCCTCTATCCCTCTTCATATTTTTTCAGTGATACAACCTACCAAAGACACCTTTAAACAAATTGATAGTCTCATGGCTAACTATTTTTGGGGTGAAGCGGGGAGGAAGAAACACCACAGGACAGCATAGGATGATTTATGTTACCCCTACTCATAGGGAGAATAGGAATCAGGAAGATCCAAAGTTCTTGTGATTCATTTTCGGTGAAGAACCGGTGGAACTTTAGAACTAACGACTCACTTCTCAGAGAATTTCTTGAAGCCAGATACTACAAAAGATTACATATCGTGGCTAGAAAAGGAGCTTATAATCAATCCCATACTTGGAGAAGACTTATGAAAATAAAAAAAATTGTGAACCAAATATCTTACTAAGGATTGAAAAGGGTAATGTGTCCTTCCGGTGGGATAGTTGGACTGAATGGGAGCACTTGCTAATATGTCTTTCCAGGATGATAAATCCAAAAATATCAAAGTGCAGTTGATTTCATACAAGATGGTAAATGGGATACGGAAGCTCTCGGGGGAATCATTCTTGACAATTTAATGTACAACATCACTGATATTCATATTCACAGGGGCACAAAGACAGACATCTGGAAACAAACTGAAAATGGTGATTTTATCTGTAAATCAGCTTGGTCAACAATCAAAAAGTTTAAACAACCTATTCTTAGTGCTAAAAATATTTGGCATTCTAAAATTCCTTTTAAAGTTTCTTTCTTTATGATAAAGTTACTGAAAAATGCTATCGCTATTGATGACAGGATCAAGAAGTTTCAGGTGACAGGTCCTTCCAAATGCAATTGCTGCAGATAAGGTCACTACGAAAGTGTCCAACACCTGTTTGCAAAGGGCGATACTGCACACTTTTGGTACTTTTTTGGATGATCTTGTTTTAGGATTAAACTTGGATCACTAAGATCCATTATTATGCAATGGTGGTTGACATTGTGATGTGTAGGCTGCTATGTGTA
The DNA here is from genome assembly GCA_029582245.1 of Solanum etuberosum. Lineage (NCBI taxonomy): Eukaryota > Viridiplantae > Streptophyta > Magnoliopsida > Solanales > Solanaceae > Solanum > Solanum etuberosum. The sequence goes on from JAJONR010008240.1 coordinate 12,342, forward strand.
TTTCATACAATAGGAATACAATTACCATCTTAATGTTAAAAACTATAAGATCATTTGTTCGACATTAAATTACAACCATATTACTCTAGCAAGCAGAGGCTGATTGTGTATGTAAACTAACTAAACACCCCTTTCTTACTTATACCACTTCATCCTCTTCATTTATCATACTTAGGACTTATTCCAGTATATAAAATCTTTGAATAAGAGCTAGTCAGGGTAGTCAAGTTTTTGTTCTCTCTTTCAGTTGAAGCCATTTAAAAGGACGGATCTATAAAGATAGAATAAGAACAATAATGTATTTGTAAATTACTTCACTTAAAATTCTACAGAATTTTTATCATTAATTGGGACTAGCTTCATTGATGTTATATTACGTTTTCAAAAAAAGGGCAGCAACTAAAGTATCTTCAACTAAAAAAAAAAATAAAAAAATTGTACTACTTCAACACTCTAGTTTTACCTAATTGCCTGATTTAAAAAAAAAAATCTTGTAATGAATAAGCAACATCGAACTACTTGACACCCAAAAGATAAAACAAGATCCCCTTACTATCAAGATATATGATACGCAGATCGATATGCCTCAAGCGCAGCTGACAAAATAATAGGTAGATATGAACCTGCAAAAGCCTCACAGAGAAGTCCTGAACTCTATATCAATGTTCTGCCAACATAAAACTAATTATGATACTAATATGATCAATTCAAGAACATAGATCATAACTGATCTAACGCCTATTTCGATGAAATTAAAGGCAACAATTAGCATAAGACTAATGACCTTCTTTATTTACTTTAATAGAAATCAAAGATATATCAAGTTAAGAATAAAACTTACGTCTTAAAGAATCGTTCTTATAAGATTGTAAGATAAATCCGCAGTTACCACACGCAAAGGTACGGTGTAGAGAAATCTCTCAAATAATAATATTAATCATGTATTTTAGAAAATAACAAAATCCACCCCTATATATATATATATAAGGAGAAACTATCCCAAATAGAATGAGATTCAAATTTTTCTTTTATGGAAGTAATAACTAGGAAACTTTTAAACTAGAAAACTTTTGAACTAGGAAACTTAAACTATGAAACTTATAAATAAGGAAACTTTTATTTCTATTATTTTAAATTCTTTTATATTTTTATTATTCTAAAAAAATTTAATTTTCTTATTATTATTTATATTTCGTTTCCTTCTCATTCTCAACCTTTACTTAATGTGATTCCATGTAATTTTTCGTATTATCTATTTTTTTATGTCATGTTTATTTTTTTTCATTAACATATAGTATTCTAATTTTGAAATTAAAGTATAATTCATTGTTGAATAAGGTCATAGACTTATGTATTTCTTTAATTTTAAATCATATTTATGTATGTTATGTTGAAATTTTTCTTTTGAATTTATAACTTATGTTATATTTTCAGTTTCATTTGTTTTAGTAGTATTTACTTGAGATTTCACATTGCAAGTCATTTAGTATTTTTTAGTTAGACTTGATAGATTATCTTTTTGTCGAATATTTTAATAATTTATGACATTTTATTTATAATATTAATCTTTTGTCAAACATGCATTTCATGATGTTCATAGAAATCTTGTACTTTTAGTTTTTATGATTAACTCAATTGAAATATACTAATTGGAAAAATATAAATCAATTAATTTTTTATAATGTTAGTTAAGAACATATGTTTATTAATTAATATATTTTCAAAAGACAATATATGTTTTAAATATTTAATTTAATATCATTTATAAAGTTCCTTATTTGTCTAATATAAATTTTAAATAATTAACTTTGATTTTTAAAATATTATTTAAAATTTAATATAATCTTCTGATTGAATTTGTGCAACCAAATAGTATATTTATAATTACACAGTTGCAAACAAACAGCTTAGTGTAATTATTTTCGATGATTTTCTTCCATGTGAGAAAGAAGGTAAATGAAAAAAAGGAAAAAAACATTAAAAAATGAGGTCAGAAAGGTTTGAACACGCGACCTGACTTGCGAATTCCCAACCAAAAACCAATTGAACTACGCACAATTTTGGTGGAAGAAATGTCACATTGATAATATATATCTTTTTATATGTTAGTTCCCTTTTCACACTATACATATTTCTTAAAATTTTCCGACGAAGCAGTGTCATGTGACACCCCATAACCCTTGCAAAATCTGCCCCTGATTACACTAATTTCAATTAGCATGTGACTTTCCAAAAAGACCCTTAGGGTCGTTTTGTAGCTGAATATATAAATAAGTATTAATTTATTAATCTCCATATACCTTATACGATGGTTGATATGTAGATATAGAAAATAAGTTATTTAATTGGGTATAATATTATAATACAACATTAATTTGATTGGGAATTTAGAAACTTGAATTACTATACATGTATAAGTTATGAGGTAATCTATCTATTATTTTATGCAAGACAGAATTAGGTCGAATAACAATACATGTATAACTTTTTATTTATTTATGTATAACTAATATATTAATAACTAATTTGCATATATGAATAATACATAAGTAATATATAGATTCACACATAATTATTATTAATCCCTACATATTACAAATACTTGCATAACTATAATCAACTACCAAACGACCCCTTAATTAGTTAAATATGTACAGTACTCTAAAATGCATTTATCTTCTTTAAAAGGCTATTCATAATTTGTGACTTCTCAATTATCTTTTCTTTACCTATGTTGTTTTTAATTTTTAAAACTATTTAGGGTGTAGGATTTAAATGATTTTTCCAAACTTCACGAATTATTCAAATTGGTCCTTGAACTAAATGAATGGTCAAAGTTTCCCCTTCATATATGTTGTTGTACATTAGCCCATAAGGGCAATTGAGTCATTTTCTTAGCAAGAAGGGTAAAAATGAGACACTCTTTAAATACAAGGTAAATTTATTATAAATTATGTAGTCCAGGGGAAAATTCATATCTTTATCGTAAAAAGAATGATAAATAATTTTAAAAATATTTAAATTTCCAACAATAAGCTAAGTGTAAACAATGGTAGTTAATGGTTAATAATATGACATGTGAAACATTTGTCATTATGTATATGACATTTTTTTTTGGCAAATATCATTATTTTAACGACATTTTTGCTTAATATCATTAAAAATAATGGCATTTGCCAACAAATGTCATATTATATTGGACATTTGTATAAAATATCATTCTTTTAACAACATTTTCACAAAATGTCGCTAAAAGTAACGACATTTGTTGTAAAATGTCATTATTTTAACAACATTTTTGTAAAATGTCGCTAAAAGTAACGACATTTGTTGCAAAGTGTCATAATATATTCAACATTTGATGTCAAAAGTCATAAAATAATGACGATTTGCACCAAATGTCATTATTTTTTTGACATTTTGCATCAAATGTCATTGTTTTTACGATATTTGTTCATAAATGTCAAAAAATTCTTTATTTTTCGACATTTATTTCAAATGTCACCAAATAAATGTCGCCGTATTTCTACTTTCTTGTAGTGTTAGGTAGGCAACTATCCCTTCCATCTGAATGAGGAAATTTTGGGAGACATTCTGAATATGTCCAGGGAAGGGACCAGGTTGATTGCTGGAGGATCTGTTTTACAATACTTTACTCAGGAAATCAGCAAACTCCAAAATCTCAGCTGTGCAAGTATTCCTTAGAAGCATCTTAAAAGGGAATATCAATTGTTCTTTGAGTTTGTAATAAGGTGTTGTTGCCTAGATCAAAAAAATGAAATGGTTCCTCAGCTATTAATTTGTTCATCTTGGAGGTCTTGAATAAGTTTGAGTTTATCAATCTTTCTGTCATAATGTGAGAATACATGTACAAGATCATATCTGCAAAGGATGGTAAATATGACATGAGATATGGGTACCTTATAACTTGGAATGTGAATGTGTGGAAGGGAAAATTGGGGAACATGAATAATATGTCTCAGCTGTTGGTGGAACATGAGAAACTCAAGCTTGCGTTGGTAGCTATGACAGTTGATCTTGCTAACAGGGATACTGAAATAGTTTACCTGAAGTCTCAGCTTTTGAAAGCACAATCAGAGGGACCAGGTTGAGAAGAACTGGCAGCCCTGAAGGTTCAACATGAAACCCGGGCAACAAAGAATGTTGAACTTAAAGAGAGGCTTCCGAAAAACCATGTTGAGGCAATTTTTCTCCTAACCTTACTCTTTAAATTCCTTGTTCCTAAGCCCCTTCCTCTTCCTAAACTCATGTGTCAGTCCTCGTTCCTCCTCCTCTGTTGAAACTCAATGGGTATTGTCATGGTTCTCATTTGTAATAATATTTGCAATGTTTTAATTGCTGGTCTTTTGTTTATGAATGAAAAGGGCTTTGTTTCTAGTGACTTGTCTCATTACTTTATGCATTTTTACTCATGCGCAGTATTGCCCTAGTGGCCATGTATTTGATTGAACTGCATTTCTTACAACTTGATTTACTGCTTTAATTTTTTTTTTTATGATGTCAAAAGGGGGAAAATTGTTAAGGTATGAGCTCAATGTTAGTCACTTGAAGAGGACATTGTCATGCCGATAGGGGGAACTCTGGTGAAAGGGGAAAGAAGTTGAACAAGTTTGTCATCATAAAAAAAAAGGGAAAATGTTATTTTGTTTGTTGCTGATGTGAAATTTTAATGATTTAACAAACTTTGGAAATGATGAAACAAGGGGACCAATGCAGTTACCTGAAGAGTCATGCTGATAGGGGGAACTGGTGAAATGGAGAAGAAGTTGAATAAGTTTGTTATCATCAAAAAAAGGAAAAATTTAATTTTAGAGCAGATGTTAAGTTTTGATGATTTAACAAACTTCGAGATCTATCAAGGGACCAGATCTAGGAAAGACTCGGTCTTCTAGTAATGGGACTGATGATAGGGGGAATGAACGACACCAAGGGACGAAAGTTGAAGTTACTGTATATTAGTTTTCCTTCATCAAAAAGGGGAAAATTGTTATTTTAAGTTGATTTGAAGTTTTGATGATTTAACAAACTTCTGAATCTAACAAGAGACCTGGTTGAGGAAAGATTGTGTACGTGGAAAAAGATAAAAATTGTTGTCTAAAAGCTGCCACAACTGCCAACTTTGCTGTGGCTGGTGCATGTCTTTTCATAGCAGCAGCTCAGCTAATGGCTTGGTCCCAAGGGTTTGTGTCCATTTGATAATAGTCTCTTCTTCAAACACAAACCCATTATTTGGAAAACAAAGTTTTGAATTCTGAAAATTCATAAGCTTACAAAGGAAAAGCCATCTTCAAGGAAGAATACTGCTCATAATCAACAAGGGACCTGATGGAGTGCTGAAGCGTCGTTGTTGTTTTTTGAGCTTTGTGTATTGTGTGTGCTGAAGCGTCGTTGTTGTTTTTTGAGCTTTGTGTATTGTGTTCTTATATTGTAAATATATTCCTAAGTTATAAAGGATAGTAGAGCGGTTGCTTGTCTAAGTCTTTAGTTTGAATCGTATTAACTAGAGTTAGTTAGTTGAATCATCTATGTTTTAGTCAAGACTCTTTACATCATTGTTTTGATGTTCTCTTGGGTAGAGTTGCCTAGGAGTGTCAACTAGAGTTACTTGATGTGTGGTGCAGAAGAGTTGCTGCTTGTTTATGCTCTTATCGTCGAGATTAGAGTTGGTGGCTAGAGTTAGCCTTATTGGGTTCTTGAAGTCTAGATCAACTAGAGTTAGTTGGTTTAGTGGGCAATAGAGTTATTGCTTAGTCTCCTTTGTAGTAGAGTTGCTACAATAAGGGGGAAGGCACTAAATAGTTTTAATTCCTAGGTTGCAAGAGTTTGTAATCAGAAACTTTACTCTGTTTGAGTGAAATGAAGTTTGGGTTGAAATCCTGTGAGTACTGGTCATGGTTTTTACCTCCCTTGAGCAAGGGGGTTTTTGATGTGCTGTGAAATCATGGAAAATTTCACGCTCAAAACTAATGGATTAGTGCGAGATCTTGAGTGTGTTTATGTGGATATGATGTGTTCTTTGATGATTGAATAGGTAAAACACTTGGACGTGATAGATAGAAAAAAGAAGGAAAATTTATCTGAAGCAAACACCACAGAGCCCTAGACGGACCGTGTTCATGGTGACGAGCCGTCTAAGGGCCCGTGTAGAGGGGGCAGTGAAGGCTTCAAAATGCCTAAGTGAAGCGTGAAGACCAAGGATCCCCAGACGGGTCGTGGTCCACTTGACGAGCTGTCTGAGGGCTCGTGAGAGAGAAGCAGTTCAAGGCCTCAGAGAACTAAGTGTTGACTGAAGACCACAGAACCCCAGACGGGTCGTGGTTGAGGTGACGAGGCGTGTAGATGCTCGTGGATGAGAGGCAAGAATTCTAGTAGCCACCCAAGTGAAGGCTCAACTCTACGGAGCACTAGACGTGCCGTGGTGCCTAAGACGGACCGTCTAGTTGCTCATGAGGACCACCAATGAAGGAAGCCCACACTGTCTAAGTGTGGGACCACGGGAGGCTAGACGAGCCGTTAGGCTGTCCGTGAAGCATGGCGACAGTACAATCCTACTTCGAGTAGGACTTGTTTTTACAAACTACTCTAATTATTTGGGGTTTATTTTTGAACAATACCTTTTTATCATTAGAACTTGGTGACTTAGAGAACAAGGAGAAACGATAGTTTCCATATTCAAACACTTTGTTTTGTCGATTAATTTGGATCAAACTTCATGATCGTGATAAAGTGTTGATAATCAAGATTTATTTTTTGTTTGCTATTATTGTAAGTCCTTTACATTACGCTTTCAATAATGATTACTGTTTGTTTTCTTGAAATAATGAGCGGCTAAACACCACAACTAGGGTTGTGGGAACCATGAATAAAATATAGTTACGAATTCAAAATATGAGTAATGTGTCATTGTTAACTACGTGTGTGATTCCGACTTTCATCATGAATTCTTTCTAATGAGTGCACACATTAGAACCTGCCCGTATTTACCACTTGTTCGAGAGAAAAGTGGTAATTAGGAAAAAGTAGAATCATATTCTATCAGCTTGTGGTGAAGATTCGAGTTCGAGAAAAGGGAATTTCATTAACGAGCATGTGAGGGTAAACATGAAAACACTCTAAGACCGAGAGGAAAAGAGTGAAAGTCATCTAGTAGGGCTGAGAAGCGTATAGATGCATCTAACTTGCTAGGAACATGTAATTCTAACAATGGATCATTGCTTGTATACAATTTAATACTGAATTAAAAGTCATGGGGAACACAAAGCTAGTCTCATTAATCAACTACTAAAAACTTGGAACTATTGTTGCTTTTGTTAACTGTGATACTAAATTCAAACATTGGTTACTAAAATAATAAACAACCCAATATTTACTTTATGCATGTTACTTTCTTTTGGAAATATCAACCACAATTGAGTAAGAGCGTCAGTGAGACTATTTCTGCAGTAAATTCCCTGTGGGATCGACCTCAACTATATTTGAGTTCTATAAATTGACTTCGAATGTTTATCCTTCTTAATCTAGGTGTAACTTTGGACATATCAAATTTTGGCGCCGCTCCCGGGGTATTTCGGTTCACAAATACTTTACTAGCGATTATTTTAGTTGTAGTTGTATTTCTTAATTTTACTTCTCGTTTCTTGTCTGCCTCACTTACAGGTGAGTTCACTAGTGCATTCCAAACTCTAGAAGCAAGGGAGCACCTTTGATTCCTTGCGATCCAGAATTAAGCCAAATGATAAAAAAAATAGTGAATGCACAAGAAGTCGAAGCCCTGAGGCAGAGACTGAGACAAGATGCTGAGGTCGTTGCTAGAGGTGCTCAGCAAAATGCTAACGACCCACCTAGGGTGATAGAGGATCTTGGAGGAGTAGAAGAGATAGCTCCTCCTCACCACCAACCACTAGCTCCAAGAGGTCGAGTTCAACAACAGGTGCAAATGGTATTTGAAGAAGATGATCTGGATTTTGATGGGGCTGGAGCTATTAGAGCCATAGTATTACCAATGCTACCTCTAGGAGTGACGTTCACCAATACTAGCAACATGATCTAACTGTTGAACCTGAAAGGAATGTTCTGAGGAGCTGCAGGTGATGATGCCAACCAGCAGTATCTGATGAATTTTGTGGCGATTTGAAAATCAGCGGAGATCCCTGGAGTCAACCAAACTGCTATGAGGCTGAGGTTGTTTCCTTTGTCTTTGACTGGGGAAGCGACAAACTGGCTGAATGAGTTGCCACACGACTCAATCATAACCTGGGCTGAACTAAATGAAGCATTTTTGGAGAGATTCTTCCCTGAAGCAAAAGAACTTCAAATGAAAGATGAGATAGGTTCTCATAAGCAACTACCAGGTAAAGTGATGCATGGCACTTGGTGGAGATTCAACCAGAAGTTGAAGAAGTGCCCAAATCATGGCCTCACTGACAAGTACTTGAAACAGGTATTCTACATGTCACTAAACTTTGTGACTAAACCTGTTGTAGATGCAGTCTGTGGTGGATCATTATGAAGAAACCATTCCCAGAGATTATGGTGGTTATGGATGAAGTCTCTAAGAACAACAAAGCTTGGCACACCAGAGATGCAGAGGCAGGAGAGCTTGGGTTCACTTTTAAACTCTCATCGAAGAAAATAAAGAGAGAAGAAGAGAGGTGTCATGACCCAGGGGTACTCCCTAGATGTAACATGGCGTATAGAACTCCGAAGGATTCCATACAAGCCATTTAGCTATCATAACAGAAGAAATAGAATAATAAGAGTAAAATAATAGTCCAAGTTCAAAACATTTTTATAAACAAAAAGCGAAAGTCTAAACTCTTGTCTCATCATAGCCATCTAATACAATAGAATGAAATTGGGCCTAGCCCATACACCATGTTCAAAAGAGAAATACATGAAAGAAACTAAAACAACAAAGTCCGTCCTCGAAGCATGAGGACTCACAAAGCTCGGGAATCAATCAAATCACCACTAGCCACAAAACTGAGCACCCTGAATATCGGACCCTACATTTGGGAAAAATATAGGCAAGAGTATGCGTTAGTACAAAACAATGTACCAAGTATGATAGCCATACGTAAAACATTTAAATCATGCTAAAAGGGACATTTCATTTCATGACATGCAGTTGACCAAGCTAAACATGATATGAAAGCTTTATAAAACATAAGTCATAAAATCATGGTCAATGCAAGCTAACTTGATCTTTAAAACCTTTGAACTCATGTGAGATACTTCTTGAAGTAACCTTAGTTCATTATTACTTGTGGGAAATTAGCCTTAACCGACACGAGACCATGTGAGCTATAACATTATCTCCGGTGTCTCCCACACCGAAAAGGGTTGTTCTACTTGCCTAAGGTAGAACCTCAAACTTCTAGCTTAAGTGGATGCACTAGCTAATCAACCTATGGGGGCACATAGTTTATGGGATAAGGAGATTGCTACTAGAAACCCAACCTCTACTACGGGGGAGCTTCCATCTCATGAGATTACTTTGGAAACCCGGCCTCTACTACATGAGAGCTTCCATCTCACTTTCAATATCCACTCCGTGCTAAGCATAAATTCCCACGGAATAGTCATTTCTTACTTGACTTCATTACTCATGAAAAGGTTCCCTTGGACAACCAAGTCAAGCTAGTTCATTAGGATAGATCTTACTCTTGATTCATTTAGGTGAGAAAGCCTTTCAACTTAAGAATCCTTTCTATGTGAGAAAACCTTTCACATCATGCTAGGTGTGTTTATGAGAATGTCCTTTCAACAACATAACAACAACATCATCATTGATACTTTACTCTCAAAGCATCCTTAAAATATTTGCATAGATTTCATAAGAAAATACATAAGTCCATAATTTACCTGTTGAGGTCAAAACCCACTTTCAATCATAAACTATTAGAAAACATGGGTTAGATATGGATTTCATCATAGATACATGTAAAGCTTGTAATACATGCTTAATTTCATAAAAACTCTTCCTCGAAGATCAAAATCCCACATCATATGATTCATAACTTGAAAACATGGGGATTACATGGGTTCACGGGGAAATCATCATAAAATCATTGTAATTCATCAATTCATGCATAAGAGATCATTATTCAATCAATTAAATCAATAATCACCAGAACCCATGCTAATTGAAGAAAACCCTAACTTAATTGGGGAATTCTACCTTTAGAAATAGAGAATTTGGGAACTCCTCGGATGAAAGGAATCCATGGATGAAAACTATCATACCTTGACTCCAAATGCTAACCTTCAATGGAGGAATTGGAACCTTAGCTTGAAACCCTAGATGAATCCTTCTTCTTCAAGTTTCTAGAGAAAGAATTATTTGAGAGCTCTTCTTTTGGGAATTTTGAAGAATGAAGTAAACGGGGTGAATTTGGGGGTTAAAAGTCTTATATAGGGGTCCTAAATATAGGCAAAACGACATAGTATAAGAACTAATTAATTATGAAAAGACCCAACTGACCCTGAAAATAACTGCCACAGCCCATCCACGGACCCCAGTTGACGGACCGTGGTCTGACCTACAGTCCGTCCTGGTGGACCGTCGATGGTCTTCTAGGGCTTGATTTTGGCCATCAAACCACGGACCCTGACCACAGACCGTGGTTTGACCTATGGTCCATAGGTCGAGCCGTGGTCCTGAACCTCAAATCACATTGCTAGGCAGCCCAACCACGGACCACACGTATGGTCCGTGGTCCCATCCACGGGCCGTGGGTGGCCCTCGTGGCTAGCACCTGCAAATTCCCAAAACTGATTCTTTTCCCTTTTTCTCGGATACGGGGTGTTACAATATCTCCCCCTTGGGACCATTCATCCTCGAATGAGATTTAATCTGGTTCTAAAAGCTTAGGAGAGGAACTAACAACCCAACCTAACAATGCAATGCACGAAACCAAGGAGGAACTATCGACTCCAAGCTAGGACGTTCTCAAAATATCACAAGAGGGGTGAAACTAATTCTAACAGCCCATTATGCATGCAATGCACATAAATAAGGAGGAAACATCAACTCCAAGCTCAACATACTCAAATGCATCATAAGGAAGTAGGAACTACATCTAGCAACCCAATATGCATGAAATCTCAAAATTACTCATGTTCAAGGAGGAACTACCTTCTCCAAGCTAAGAGCATGATCAACACAATCTCATGGAGCTCATATGCAATTTACTCTCAAAAATCATAGCTAAAACATATTCATCAATTCATCTCATGAAGTCTAAAGGCAACTCATACTCAATGCACAACAACAAGAGGAAAATCAATCATATAAACTCATTTTTTCTTTCAAAACACAAGTTTTTCTCATGAACATGCATAACATAAGGAAATCATGGAAACACATCAAAACACATGACTCCAAAACAAAGGTCAAACCAAGAGGAACTCATTACCTCAAGCTAGAGTAGGAGTAGAAGGAAAAAGATGAGGATATCGGAACATCATATCGGCCTCGGCCTCCCAAGTAGCACCCTCAACTAACTGATTCCTCCACAAAACTTTCACGGAAGAAACTTCTTTATTTTTCAACTTCTTGACTTGCCGGTCCAAAATCTCAACCGGAACTTCCTGATAAGAAAGACTTTCATCAACTCCCAACCCTTCTAAGGAAACTATGGATGTCGGATCTCCAACACATTTCTTCAACATAGAGACATGAAAAACCGGATGCACCGATGCCAACTCATTTGGCAAATCTAGCTCATAAGCAACTTTACCAACGCGCCTCAAAATCTGATATGGGCCTACATATCAGGGACTAAGCTTCTCTTTCTTCCCAAACCTCATTACACCCTTCATGGGATACTTGCGTGTTGATCATTGCTCGCTAGGAACATAAATTGGTTGACTAAAATGCTGAAAGTGTAAGCATGTGCCATGTGAGTGTGAGGTTTTTTTTGAAGTCTAAAGTTGTAGGTAGAATCTATAACTTTCCCAAGTAGTCTCACTCAAATAACTAAATAACTGGATAGGAAGGGATCATAGGCCATTTTTGTATTAAGTCCACTTAACCCAAAAACAACTACCAAATGAAATCATGAACCCTTGAACCCCATTTGAGCCTTGAAGCTGATTTTGTTGTCACCCCGTTGGTATTGTATCCTTGGTTCTCCAAAGGCACGATGCCACAACTCAGGCCAAAGCCTAAGTTGAGGGTGTTCATGAGCTGAATAAAAAAAAGAAGCTTAAATATCATATCCTTGGTTATTCCGAAGGCACGAAACCACAATTCATGTTTGAATGGGTTTAGTGTGCATGGTCCAAGAAAATGGTAGTTAAAAAAAGAAGAAAATAAATAATAAGTGTCGGGATGTGCTAAAGGAACAAAAGTCGGAACCACTTGAAAAATAGTTTTGTGCTAATAAGAACTTTGGAGAATTGAGGTAATCTAGTCACTCATAGACCAAATGTTCCACTCCTTAGCCCGAGCCAACGTTACAAGCCAATAAAAGTCCTATAGTGATCATATTCTCGTTATTTGATAATTGAAGCATAGAAAACAAGGGCAAGCCTATGGTCTGTATACTTGCAGTGTTTGAAGTTCTTTTGGAGAGTGAGAGTACTTGTCAGTCCCAATTATCATATGTGAGGGACTTCTTTATTGTGAGGGCACTATGGTTTCATTTGATAGTTTGTTGTGTTAGTTGATGGTTGGTACCGACATAAATATGATCGACTGTGTGTAATGGGATGTCGTCCATTGATCCTTGCATGTTAGATATATAATTTTGGATAGGATTGTTGTTGAGATAGCTGCTGCGTATTTGTGATGTATTCTTGGTTTTTGAGCGTTGAGTCTTGTCTTTTTCATCGCTTGAGGATAAGAAATGGTTCTACGTTGAGGGTGTTGATGTGCCGTGCAATCATGGAACATTTGACGCTCAAAACTAAGGATTAGTGCGAGAACTTGATTATGTTTATGTGGATATGATGTGTTCTTTGATGATTGGACAAGTAAAACACTTGGACGCAAAAGATAGAATAAAAGAAGGAAAATTTATCTGAAGCAAACACCACAGAGCCCCAGATGGGTCATGGTCATGGTGAAGATCCGTTTAAGGGCTCGTGGAGAGGGGGCAGTGAAGGCTTCAAACTGCCTAAGTGAAGCGTGAAGACCACGGAGCCCAAACGGGTCGTGGTCCACTTGATGAGCCATCTGAGGGCTCGTGAGAGAGAAGTAGTACAAAGACTTGGAGAACTAAGTGTTTACAGAAGGCCACGAAACCCTAGACGGGTCGTGGTTGAGGTGACGAGGTGTGTAGATGCTCGTGGATGAGAGGCAAGAATTCCAATAGCCATCCAAGTGAAGGCTCAACTCCACAGAGCACTAGATGGGCTGTGGTGCCTAAGACGGACCGTCTAGTTGCTCATGAGGATCACCCATGAAGGAAGCCCACATTGTCTAAGTGTGGAACCACAGGAGGCTAGATGAGCCATCTAACACTAGACGAGCCGTTAGTCTGTCCGTAAAGCGTGGCGACAGTACAATCCTACTTCGAGTAGGACTTATATTTACATGCTATTTTAATTATTCAGGGTTTATTTTTTAACAACACTTTTTTATCGTTCGAACTTGGCGACTTAGAGAACAAGGAGAAACGATATTTCCATATTCAAACACTTTGTTTTGTCGATTAATTTGGATCAAACTTCGTGATTGTCATTAAGTGTTGATAATCAAGATTTCTTTTTGGTTTACTATTGTTGAAAGTCCTTTACATTATTCTTTCAATAATGATTAATGTTTGTTTTCTTGAAATAATGAGCGGCTAAACACCACAACTAGGGTTGTGGGAACCATGACTAAAATATAGTTACGAATTCAAAATATGAGTAATGTGTCATTTAGCTGCGTGTGTGATTCCGACTTTCATCATGAATTCTTTCTAATGAGTGCACACATTTGAACCTGCCCGTATTTACTACTTGTTCGAGAGAAAAGTGGTAATTAGGAAAAAGTAGAATCATATTCTATCAGCTTGTGGTGAAGATTCGAGTTCGAGAGAAGAGAATTTCATTAACGAGCATGCGAGGGTAAACATGAAAACACTCTAAGACCGAGAGGAAAAGAGTGAAAGTCATCTAATAGGGCTGAGAAGCGTATAGATGCATCTTACTTGCTAGGAACATGTAATGGTAACAATGGATCATTGCTTGTATACAATTCAATACTGAACTAAAAGTCATGGGGAACACAATCTTAGTCTTATTAATCAACTACTAAAAACTTGGAACTGTTGTTGCTTCTGTTAACTGCGATACTAAATTCAAACATTGGTTACTAAAACAATAATCAACCCAATATTTACTTTACGCATGTTACTTTATTTTAGAAATATCAACCACAATTGAGTAAGAGCGTCAATAAGACTATTTCTGCAGTAAATTCCCTGTGGGATCGACCTCAACTCTAGTTGAGTTCTATAAATTGACTTCGACTGTTTATACTTTTTAATTGAGGTGTAAGTTTTGACGTATCAGTTTTCACGTAAAATCCTTGTTCTTGATTTCCTTTGAGTTATTTATTTTCCGCACTATTAATCTGATGGGGGACATGGTCCAGTGATCACTGGTGGACGCATACATTCTAACAGTTCGAATTACCATGGTAGTTAGGTTAGTTTATTTTCAATGTCAGTATATCTCTATTAAATTCCATTTGAGCAAGATTTTAACTCTAAATCAATTGGTGACTTATGTCTAGCTTTGTTTAAGCATTTTTTTCTCTGATCATTTGTTACTTGCAGCCTATAAATTTAAGCCTACTTGATTTATTTGAGTTGTTTAACTTGATGGTTCCTGTTAACTTTTCTTTTTCTCACTGTTCTGTCGAGATTAGCTTGTGTGTCTAGATGTTGCATTTAAATTCGGTAATTAGGTAGATAATTTATGGCCTTCTTATGTGAGTTCTATATAATGCAAATGTAGCATTTTATGATTTCCTCGTTGTTTATTCAATTTAAGTATTTTAGTTATTCAGTATCACCTTAAGATAAGGCAGTAAATGTTCAATCAAGCGTGATTTATGTTTCTTGTGTTTAAGCACTGTTTAATTGTGAAGTCTGTGACCTGTAGCTTCAATTCATATATTTTGATTGGTTTGAGGTGATCAACTCTTCGTGGTTGTGTTTAAATAAAAGTAAGACTAGCCCATTTATTTTCAGTAGAATTATTACTAAGAGATTTCCTCTGCTTTACTCTTCTGCTGCATTAGCTTAGTCCTGAGAATTAAAATGAAATAGTTTGATCTCATTCCAAGTCTTTTAGCTGTTAATTATGTTAATAGTGTTAGGTTTAGCTAAAGTTGATTTAAAGTAATTGTTTTGAGGTTCTGTTTTCTCAAAATAGTAGGTGACTATTAGTTTAAGACAATATTTCATCCTCTTCTTCTATTCTAATATGATTGTTACCCTCAAATGTTTGTCATAAGCATGTCTCTCCCATTCCAGTTCTCTCTTAGCTACCGTTAGTCGTTTGAATTTACTTTCTTACTACTGCCACTCTATTATCTCTTTAACTATGTTTAAATTACCTATATAGATTAAGTGATATATATTCTTTTCTCTTTTAGAAGATATATGTGTTCTTTCCTAGTCAAATTTTAAAAAATTTCAATATTGTTTTGGTATACTTTAGCTATTTCTTGAAAGCAATGGGATTATTTGATTTTAATTGTTTAGAGGTATTCCCTGTTCATGTGTGAGAGCATCTTCCTATTTTGTAATGTCCCAATTCTTGTGATTTTACTTTTAATTGTGAAATTACAATTTTGCACTCCCCCTTAGCAGTTTCATGCTTAGTATGTGTTTTGGGAATGGTTGGTGTGGTCCCCGATGTGATCGAGGGTGTTTTTGATGATTTGATCCTCTTGAGTTGAGAATTCATGATAGGTTGACTTCGATCAAACTTTTGAGTTCTGAGCGTCAGATGGGAATTCCATCAATGTCATCGCGTCCGAAATGTCGAGTTTGATCTAGTAGGGTGGTTAGTAAGGTTTTTGAGGCCTTAGGGTGGGTTTTGGGCGTTTGAGTGAGAAGTTGAGTTTTAAGCCTTAAGAATGGTTCAGGAGGGAAATTCCTTCATTTGACCTCTTTTTGGAAATCCAACGATTTCATTGAGTCCGGAATGTCAAATTTAGTGGGATAGCATGTCCAGTTTATTTTTATCGGACTCTGAACAAATCCTGAGGGTCCATTCAATGATTTGAAAGTTGGATCTTTTTCTGGTGTCTGCTGACCTCATGATCCTGAAGGGATCTTTGATTTCGCGAGGGTCACGTTTGTGAAAGCTAGTTTGCTTTCGTGAAAGTTCAAGTGGTCAAACCCTCGTGAAAGCGAAGGCCTATTCGCGATCGTGACCTTCACTTTGCAAACACGGTGTCACTTAAACATATTTTTGTGGACTTATCTTTCAAGCCCAAGATAAATATGCAAAGCAACTGAAAACTCTTATATTTTTCTGAAAATAGAGCCTTTAAACTTTTCATGTAAACTTGCTTTAATTTGAATGCACACTTAGACACGTGATTAGGACATGTAGGGACTTTCAAAGGTGAATAGACCTTATAGGAGCTAGTATAGAGAAGGGAAAAGTGAGCACAACTGAAAGGAACATGCGCCAGATGAAACAAAGAAAAAAATCAGCCAAGCAAACCTTGGCGTACTGCTGGCGCGTCGCCCCAGGGCCTGAACTTCAGAAGTCAGGCCTTGGCATACTGCTGGCGCGTCGCGCCAGGGTTTGAACTACTGAAGTGCAGCCTTGGTGCTATGGGTGGTGCGCCATCCCACACTCCTACCCAGAAAATTTGATGAATTTTTATGCTCAATTTAGGGTCCTAACTCATTTAGAATGGGGAAAATTCTCCGAAACTCTTCTCAATTCTCAAACCCAACACGAATACATGAGGAATTCAGCACAATACCTTTGGGAAACACAACTCTTACCAAAGTTCAACAACACGAAAGAATTTATAACCTCTATTGTTCAAGAATTGAACAAAAATCAAGAACTACTCAAGAACTCTTGACTACAACAATTTCATGAATAAATTCAGATGTATCGCATGAGGAGGAACAAGTCCAACACTGTGGGAAGCCTTACATACCTGGGAAGAACAATGTTCTTGGTGAAATTGACGGAATCTTGATGAACGCTCAAAACCTAACTCTTTCTTCTCTTGAACTCATCTATTTTTTCTAAGTGTTTTTGGAACGTGAAAAAGTAGGCTGCATCTGATTAGACCCTTATTTGGGGTGAACAAAACATTTTAGGCCTAGTGGGAAAAGGAAAAGACCCAAATGCCCTTTTCTAAAATGGATGAGATGCCTTAAATCGAGAGGCTTCACTCATACGGGCATAACATTTTACTCCAAGCTCGAAATTAAGCAAACTTGGCGGTGCTGGAAAGAGGAATCAAAGATCTTCAATTTGATAGGTCATGGGCCACCTAACTCTTTATGTGTTAAAAAGATATGGTCGCATGAAGTTGACCCAAATAAAAACTAATGGCGACTTGTAGGAACCTCACTTTAGTCCTTATCGAAAAACCGAGGTGTTACATGATGTGTCTATTTGGGAAGGAATGAACGTTAGCGGATGTTCAAAGTGAAGGCGGCGTAGGTCGTGAGTTTTGGGAAAAGATCAGGGTGCTTGAGGCTAGTGAAAAGGCACACAAATTTTATAGTAGGTTTTTTAAGTCAGGGGTATTTTAGGAATTTGTCTATAGGTCTTTTAAGTTGACATTCAAGTTTTGGAGTTCATATTCCTAATCCTGGTCGGAATCTCTATCACCCTGTTTGACGAACAAGGGGTCACGACACGAGGGACATCATGAGGGACATTGTAGTGTTGGGAAAATCTCATAGTTGTCCTCCTTTTTGTCGAGTCTCTAAAGTTTAGTTCAAAGACAGGTGCAGCGTGAGGCTCATCTCGTGGTCCTTACTAGAGCTATTTTTCCTTCATTTATCCTGAATTACTATGCTTTGTGTTCAATTTCGTCATATGATTATACGATAAATGTAAGGATATTCATAACATTATACTCAAAACTAGGCTAGATTATGGGTAAAATATGGTGTTTGAGTGCGTAAATACACACAAATCAATCCATCTGAAGTAATACATGAAAATAAATTATTTTTAAATCTTCATTCAACGCTCAAAGAGGAGGTGTAATTGATAGAAAAGGGAAAAACACACAAGTTGTAATCATTTCCTTAATGTTCAACTCTATGGCACCATCGAGAGTATGAATAAAGAGTAACATTTCCTAAATTTCTTCTTGGCTATCAATTATCGATATGACATGCTTCACACCCATAGGTAAAACTCTACTAGATATGGTTTCATAGAGTCTCTAAGACAATTGAACACAATGCTCTAATACCAAGTTTTTTTATGACCCAACCCTACACACTAACCGGGACTTGCACTCTTGTCATTGTTTACATGAGTAAACTTGTAACATGACACGAGAAATGTGCTTACATCTAGACATGAGAAAAATTATAATTTAAATGCATTTGAAGAGCTATATATTGTAAAATAAATAGTTTTCATAAATGTATAATGGTGAAGAAATCAATAAAAAATTATATGAATTTCAAAATCAAGGAACATGACATTATACTAGCATAATTTTTAACTAGAAAATATAAATTTATGCTACTTAACATATCAATAAAATTCGAATAACAAACAAAAAGAAACTAAATTAACTAACAAGGAAATTATTGTTGTAGTGTTAAGTTAGATTGCAGACCTTATGTTGATCTTGCCAATGGTTGTTATGTTCATTAGTAGCTTACCGCCTCAGATTTTCTTGGTAATAAATTGGTAATGTACTCTTTCATGCTCTCATTTTTCTTTTTACTAAGTGATGAGATTTTTCAAAAAAAGTAGGTAAGCTGTAAAAAGTGGTAATAAATGTGCACTCAAAGAATTCCATTTACCTTTCATGATATTGAAGAAACATTCTGACTTATATTCAAAACAATATCAATCGTTCTGAAAATTCCAATAGTCACACACAGATAGGCCTTATCTTGTCAGCTACTAGTTCAGTTTTTTAATATAGAAAATTCTTCTTCAACTTTGGATTAGGTACGTGATTATCTTATTCACATCATTTATGTTTCAATCTAAAGAGTTAAGCCTAAATCATTAATTATCTTATTCACATCATTTATGTTTCAATCTAAAGAGTTAAGCCTAAATCATTGATCATTATAATGAACTAGAACACCATCCCACATAGTGGGTCTCTACTTTTCTCGTTTAATAGGTAATGCACATAATTTGTTATCTAGATACTGTGAAGGATATTTATGATGTTATGTATCTAAGAATTCTTGCTAGTAAGTAGAAGCTCATTAGGTGTAGAAGCTACTAGGTTTTGTGTTCTAAATGCTAAATCCTAAAAAGGTATAATATTGAACTAGCTAATGCTTATTATTTGCATATAGATATAATACAAATTGAGAAGGATAAGGTAAACTCAAGCTTGCTAGGCTTCTTATAGTCATGTCAGTTGAGCTAAAATGTGGATCTTTTAGTCGAGAGAACAACTAATGCCCACAAAAGATATAAAAACATTGATCTTTTAGTCATTCAAGGAGTAGAAACAAAAGAAATTAGGGATATTGAGGAGGAAATAATCAAGTTCTATGAGCATCTTTACTCAGAAACAAAAAGATGGATACCAAATTTCAATCTAATTGATGGTCCTGAGATCACTGAACAAGAAAGGGAATAGCTTCAGAGGCCTTTTGAAGAACAAAAGGTTTTTCACAGTATCAAGCTTTGTGTTGTTGATAAGTAACCACGACAAAATGGTTCCAACATGGGATATTACATCCACTATTGAGAGACAATCAAAGTTCACATTAAGCAAATGATGCAAATAAGTTGAGGGACTACATGCCTATATGTTTTGTAGGTAGTGTATATAAGATCGTTTCAGAGCTTCAGACAGTAATGCACAGGCTATTGAATTCACATCGATGGCGTTCATCAAAGGCAGGTAAATAATGGATTTTGTATTTATTGCAAATTAATGTTTGGACTCTAGAATATTAGATGGAAAATTTGGAATCCAACGTAAACTGGACATAGAAAAAGTTTTTGATTATGTGAACTAGGGTTTCCTATTGAATATGCTGAACAAAATGGGCTTTGCCACTAAATGGTCTAAATGAATTCAATTTTGCATTAGCACTGTCAGATTTTCAGTTTTGATCAATGGATGCCCCAAGGAATTTTTTTCCTTCACAAAGAGGATTGAAGAACGGAGACTCTTTTTCTCCCTTCTTCTTTTTGATTTTTGTGGAGGGTTTGAAGAATATGTTGTTAACAGCTCAAGGGAATAATTTGCTCAGAGGATTAAAGGTCAACAATACAAGAGGTGATAACATGGAAATTACACATTGTTGAACGCGGATGATGCAATTATCCTATGTGATGCAGGGTTTTAAAATGAAGATTTTTAATAATTATTCTGTCACGACTGGACTTCCCGAGTCATGATGACACCTTCTATAACCCACCACTAGGAAAGACAATCCGTACCCAGAATGAAAAGTAATGAGTACAAGGGTAGAATTATACAGAACTTCACACTATAAATAAGAATAGACAGAAACAGAAGCAAACCAAAAACTCTATACCATAGAAACCCTCCCAGAACCTAGAAGTCACGAGTACAGAGCTGTCTAATATGAACAAAATACAAGTCCCAAAAGTGGACCACAACAAGAAGTCTCAAAGGCAAAAGAATAGATAACATAAGCAGAAGGAGACAAGCTAATCAGGACGTGAAGTGCTGACCCTCATCTTTGATATCCCAAGGCTGCAATAGATGGAACGAACAATCACCGCTAGCAGTTGGTACTAGAACCTGCATCATGAAAAAGATGCAGACTCTAGCATGAATACCAAAACAAAGGTATTCAGTAGGCATCATAGGCCGACTGAGCAAGAAAGGTAAAAATAATCAGAAAAGATAGAATCTAGACACAAACAGAGGTCAAAGCGGATATTAAAGAAAGCACATGAGCATAACAAAAGTAAATCTAAGTACAGTTAAACTAAACCTAACTGGACCCCCATAAGCCGAGAAAGTACACTCTTGTGCAAGTTAAAGTAAAACCCAAACGGACCCTCATAAGTCCGACAGGTACACATAATAGCTAACGCTACAAGAGTGAAATGCCTCAATCCTGATCCAATAAATGTACTTCGGGCCTCAAACCCCATGTGATGGCCTTGAACCATAATGCAACAACCTCATACCGGTAATAACGACCTCGCACCGTCAACATCAGCCTTAAACCAAAAATAATTGTAGTGTCCAGTTAACTCCCATCCCAGCCAGCAAGAGTGACAAGGGGCATGTCCACTCCAAAGAGGATTCCAATATCAGGACTAAGTCATCATGGAACGACGTCCACCCACAAACATCCACAGGAGGATCCAAGCTTAGAACAACCCAATCTCAAGTAACCACGAAAACACAACCCTCTGGTAACGCATCGGAGCCGCAGAGATCGGGAGAGAAGGAAGAAGGTTTAAAAAGTTGTGCAAAGGCCTAAAGACTCAAGTCTTCTATTTCAGTCTACAAGGATCTAGTCCATCCGAAATGACATCGGAGACGATATAACAAGGCTACAAGGCTCGCGAGTCTAAGGCAACACTAGTCTATCCTAGACTAAGACCAAACATGCTCGAAGTAACAAGTAACAACACAAGTAATTCACGAATACATGCAACAACATACATAAAATCCCAACAAGCATGGTACTACCCCCGAAACCATGGCAATCAATCGTAAAACATGTTTTCTAAGAAGGAAAGCAATAATAACTAGGTACCCGCCCCCAATTTACACTAATACACATGAATTTATGCATTCAAGCTCAATCTTATTAGAAAGGAAGCCGTAGCCTACCTGTAGGCTGACCGTGCACGCTCCAAATTACAACACCAAAGCTTTTCCTTTCCTAACGGCCTCCGAATGCTGCCACACTATCAAGAATAGGATCACAACGTCTCTACAGTTGTTTAGACACCAAAAATCACATAAAACTAAGGCAAACCAACTTTGGAGTCAAAAGGAAAATGTGGGACCCGCACGAGAATTTCTAGAATTGAATCTGTCAAGAGGTCCTAAACTATGCCCCAAACTTGTATTAAAAAATTGAACACAATCCGAGGCCCGAATCAACGAACAAAAACACATGTAAAGAGTTCACAACTTAAGCACCAAAAAGAGGAGGGAATGCAACTTTAATGCAAAATTCACCTTGGATGAAGGTTCCTCAACACAGTCCGATCCATCCACCACGTAGCCTCAACAATTATAGATGCGTGGAACTTCAAATCATCTCAATCAGAGTTGAAACGAGGGAGAAAGCACCTTTTGAAAATAAGAAATGAAACTACAAATTTGCTATAAAAATAGACGAGATCTGGTCGCTAAAAGTATATATCTGGCCAGTAAAAGTCTGATTTCTGGTCGCTAAAAGCCTGCACCAGATATCGGCACTTCAGTTGGTTTGCTTAAACTATGAATTCTCCGACGGGGTGCCCGAGATTTATTTGGAACCCCGTGCATGCAAACATAATATGCAACCCAACCAAATTCGATATTCCAGACTCCACAAAGCAGTCAAAATTTCCATACGAGATCATCTCGGTAAAAAGTGGGTCCCATCTCCAAACTTCATTTTAAGCCAAAATCCACAAGGGGCTCGGAATTAGCCTAGAAGTCTCAGAATCTAAACGAAGGGTCGTTCTAGACCAAACTCAACATTCTAGAGCAAACAACACTGATGGAATTCTCATCCGCGCTAGTTTACTCAGAATGTTGACTAAAGTCAAACTTCAGCCTTAACTTGAAAGTCAAAATGCCTAATCGTGCATACTCACACTGAAAGCCTCAAAAATCATGCTGACTATGCTACTACTCTAATATGACCCTTTCGTAACTGACAGAATTATCAGAATTAGATTCTAAGGTCATTTTCTTGAACTTTTGATAAAAAATGACTGTTCATGGTTCAAAAGCTCCAAAACACTAGAACTCGCATAAAAACTAAACGAACGACCAAGTGACCGAACTGTCAGTCCTAGTAAGTCATAAATGACTTGGGGTCACTACAAGAGAACTCTAAACGATGAACAGGAGGCATAAACACAAAATTGACCTGAAGGTCATTACATATTCTATCTTTGAAGGGGTGTGACAACTACATGTACACTGAGGAAGAGCCTATTGTTCCCTCTAAATGAGCCTCAATAGTTCCAACAATGTATGGACATATTAGGATGAGAAGTGAGATATTTCCCTACAATCTACCTAGGCATGAAACTTTTTCAAATAGCAGATCTAAACATATTTGAAATTGAGTTTCAGAGAAATGCGAGAAAATACTTACTAGATAGAAAAGTTGGTACCTTCTTTGGGTGGCAGGATAATACTGATAATAGTGTCCTAGATTATCTACCTACCGACATGATATCTCTCTTTCCATACCCACCACATTTTTGAAAGAGATTGGATATGTTGAGAAGCTTTTTTCTGTGGCAAGGAAACAAAAAAAAAATGAAGTGTCCATTTTGTAAAACAGAAAACCCTGACATTCAACAAACAACAAGGGGGCTTGGTATAGAAGGTGATCAATAAAAACGAAGAAGACTATACCCGGAAAACCAAATCTGTCAACATTGTTTATGGGGTTAGCATTTGGAAGACCATAGGAAATCTTTGTAATATTTTTAGTATTAATATCATATTCAAGGTTAAGAATGGGAAATAAATCTCCTTTTGTGAAGGCAATGGGCTAGGAGACAATGATCCAGGGAAACTTGGCTACAACAAGGGGATAAAAACACTAGGTTCATTCATAGAACTACAATTGCCAGCAAAAGAGTTTAAAACAACTGATAAACTCAAAGTGAGAGGTGTATTACTAAACTATCTTGAAGAGGTAAAGAAAGATATTATGTATTATCATAAGGATCTCTATACAAAAATAGAGAAATGGAAGGTTTAAGACGGAGCTAAGACATGAAAAAATGTCCCATGATTGATGAGAAAGATAACATTAAAACACATGTATGGATTAAAGCCCCATGTTCAAATGGATTCTCCATGGCCATCTTCACTCAATGTTAAGAAATAGTCATATTAGCAACTATCAGGAATATTCATGAGATAGGATTCTTAGAAAAAAGACTAAATGCAATTTTGTGGATTTAATCGCTACGAAGGTGGATTTGGTGGAGATAAAATGATTTTAGACCCATCTGTTTGATTAGGACACTCTATAAGATTATAGCCAAACAACTGACAATGAGATAAAAGAAATGGTCATACATATGTTGGTAGAAAAGCAACATATGGCTTTTATCAAATGGAGATAGAACATAGATATAATTTTAATTGCTTATGACTGTGTGGAGAAGAGATAAATTATCCTAAAGCTAGGAATTCTTTGCTAACTGGATATCCTCTAGAAAGCATATGATCATTTGAACTTGAATTTCCTAATGATTTTGTTCAAAACATGGGTTTTGGTACCAGATGTATCAATTGGATCATCAGAAATCTCCTTCGCTAATGAGCTTCTACTTACCAGTAAGAATTCTTACACGCATAACATCAAAAACCTCCTTTGCTATATCTAGATAATACACTAAGTGAATTATCTATTTTTCAACAGCGTTTTAGTTCATTATACTGTTCTAGCACTGTCACGCCCCGAGCCTACACCCTGGGTGGGACTGGTATTTGAGAACCATTGCTGACCCCAAGCGAACCCTTGGCCTGGCTTACTTACTCAGCGGAAGTCTTAAACACAAGAAATAGTCTCAACGGATAACTCATGCAAATGTCTTTAAGAAATATTAAACTTAGCCAAAATGGCAACTCAAGTCTCAGCCATTAAAATAGGAAATAGAAAACTCAAGAACTAACATATGACTGTCTATGAATCCTCTAAACAACTGAGATGGATGTCAGGACAAGAGTCACGACATCCTAATGAAACTAAAACTACTAAAAGCAATAAAAGGGATCCTCCGGAGGCAAGGAGGCTCACCAACAAGTCTGGAGCTCAACTAGAATCAACGATGCGCTGGATGCTGATCCTGGTTACCTGTGTCTGCATCATAAGAAGATGCAGGACAAATGGCATCAGTACATTGAATGTACGAGTATGCGAGTTGGAATGCTAAACACAACTTAAGCTTGAAAAGAATCTGAAAGGAACACTTACCTTGGCT
>JAJONR010008241.1:0-32812 GCA_029582245.1 Solanum etuberosum
TAGAAGTTCATTATAATTCTTTAGGTGTGTTCTTGAACCAACACAAATATACTCAGGACTTGATTGCTTTGGCTGGTCTACAAGAATCTTCCCCTGTAAATACTCCATTGGAATTGAATGTAAAGTATTGTCGTGAGGAAGGAAATCTTCTTCCTGATCCAACTTTGTATTGGCAATTAGTTGGGAGCCTAAATTATCTTACTATTACTCGGCCTGATATCTCTTTTGCAGTTCAACAAGTGAGTCAATTTATGCAGGCTCCACGCCATCTACATTTGGTGGCTGTTTGTCGCATCATTCGATATCTCTTGGGAACATCTACTCGTGGATTATTCTTTCCTGGTGGTTCTGAGATTCAGCATAATACATTTAGTGATTCTGATTGGGCTGGATGTCCTGATACTCGTCGCTCCGTCACGGGCTGGTGCATGTTTTTTGGAGATTCCTTGATATCTTGGAAGAGCAAGAAGCAAGACTGTGTATCAAAATCTTCCACCGAATCTGAATATCGAGCAATGTCTATTGCTTGCTCTGAGATTGTTTAGCTTTGTGGTTTACTTGCAGAAATTGGATTTCCTCAATCTAATCTCACTCCTCTCCATGCTGACAGCACAAGTGCTATTCAGATTGCTACTAATCCAGTTTATCATGAAAGGACCAAACACATTGAAGTGGACTGTCATTATATCAGAGAAGTTGTAGATAAGAGAGTCATTACTCTTCCACATGTATCCAGTGATCTTCAAATAGCTGATGTGTTTACAAAGTCTATGGCACGACAACGTCATTAGTTTTTGGTAGGCAAATTGATGCTTTTTGATCCACCGGCATCAATTTGAGGGGGGATGTTAGCATGATTGGACAGATTCTAAATATATGTACATATCTATATTATAACTCTAAATATTTGTGTAATGATGATAGGAGATAGCATAGATTAATGTAGCATATTTTCAGAGATATTACAATTAGGAATAACATATATTTAGGGATATATAGCAGATTTTTAGGCATGTAAATCAAAAAAATTTCTATTTAATGGAAGAACTCTCATCTGAGAGCATTCATTCAGTAAAACTGACAATAAATACATGTGATGATGTGCTTGTTTTACATACAGCTTTAAGAGAGATGCCAATAGCTGTGATGACTGAGAAGCCAAAGTCCCAACATTATGAGCTCCCTACCTCTTTCTTCAAGATTGTTCTTGGAAAACACCTCAAATATAGGTAACTATATATACATCTTTATTGTGATGGTCTTACAACTGGCTTATTGTATGGCATGTTAATGCAGCTGCTGTTACTTCAAAAACAAGTTGAGCACTTTAGAGGATGCTGAAATAGCAATGATGGAATTATACTGCGAAAGGTCACAGTTGAAAGATGGACACACTGTACTTGATGTTGGATGTGGCTGGGGCTCCCTTTCTCTATACATAGCACAAAAATATAGTGCCTGCAAAGTTACTGGCATTTGCAATTCTGTCACTCAAAAAGCACACATAGAAGAGCAGTGCCGGTAATAAACTTCTTTCGATGACCTAGGAAATGTATGCCTTTCTTATTGTTCTCCTCTGGTTTATGTGCTTAGGGAACTTCAGCTGCGGAATTTGGAGATCATAGTTGCAGATATTAGCACATTCGAGATGGAAGGATCCTATGATAGAATATTGTCTATTGAAATGTTTGAGGTATTGAGTGCAAGATGACTGTGTTTGTTACAATTTACAGAGCTATGACAACAGCTAATAAACTTATATTTATAGCATATGAAGAACTATGGAGATCTCCTGAAGAAGATCTCAAGATGGATGAAGGCAGATAGTCTTCTTTTTGTTCATTATTTTTGCCATAAAGCATTTGCTTACCACTTTGAGGTACATATACCTCGATCTGCTAGCTGATCAATGCATGAGTATTTCCTCTGCTTCAATTAGAGACGTGGTTGTGTAGGATGTGAATGATGATGATTGGATCACTAGGTACTTCTTCAGTGGAGGTACAATGCCTTCTGCCAATCTCCTCCTTTATTTTCAGGTGAGCTTGATGATGTAAATCATTTGAGAGTTCTTCTCCATTATTTTTGGACCAAACTATTGATTTCATTTTTGAACCAAATTATTAACGGATAACGTTTCACATAGTTTAAGAGTATCTTTGGATTGATAACTATTGTGATGCTTGGTTGCAGGATGATGTTTCTGTGATTGATCATTGGCTTGTTAATGGAAAACATTATGCACAGACAAGGTGAACTTAACTGGTTTCAATATTTTCAGAATTATGAAACATGTATAATAAGCTTTAACTCCGTTTTCAGCGAAGAATGGCTCAAGAGAATGGATGAGAACAAGAGTTCCATAAAGCCAATAATGGAGTCAACTTATGGGAAGGATTCAGCTGTTAAGTGGACTGTCTACTGGAGAACCTTTTTCCTTTCAGTTGCTGAACTGTGTGGCTACAATAATGGAGAAGAATGGATGGTTGCACATTTCCTCTTCAAAAAGAAATGAATTTCTCAAGCAAACTCTACAAGTAATAAGCATGTCCATGCATTTTACTCAAAAACATTAGGAGAGAAAACATGGCGAGTAATTTGCAATTTGTACCCCTAATGTATGCTGACTTATACCTTATTCTATCATTCTTAATGATTTGCATACTAATCTCCTTAGTTCTTTGCAAAATCATAAAAGGTCTCATTTTTCAATTATTTATAAGGATACAGTAGGAATTACATACTAAAGAAAAGCAAAAAAAGTGATTTAAATTAAAATGATTAAAAACAATATTAAATACTCCCTCTGTTCCAATTTATGTGACTTACTTTCATTTTTAATAAGTCCCAAAAAGAATGACACATTTCTATATTAAGTAACAATTAAACTATAAAATGTCTATTTTACCCTTAATGAAATGATTTACAGTCACACAAATATCTATCATTCATTTTGGACCACAAGTTTTAAAAGTTTTCCTTTCTTTCTTAAACTTCGTGCCGAGTAAAACTACCTCACATAAAATGGGATAGAGGGAGTACAAGTCATTGTCATTTCTTTAGAAGAACAATCATTCGTTTACAAATGTACCTTGATCCCATGCCCCTCAATTATGCCATCATAATGTCAAATTATAGCCTAATCGTACTACCATATTAATATCCACGAATATCAGGACATCACTACTATCAACTAACCTGCTATTCTTTACAAATTCACATGCCAACTCCTTGACCCTTTTGGAACAGTACATGAAACTGACGTCGTAAACCAACTCACCCATACCAGCTAAACCCAACACCATATATGAAACCAAGTTCATCATGATCAATACTAGACAACTAAGAATTGAGTCCCATAAACTCAATCCATTAGTTAAAACTATAATGTGACAACTCCTAAGAATTCAACTACCAATAAACAAATGACATACCTCAACCATCACAAGTAACACATAACCCGGACTTCCAATACTTATCCTGGCTTACCGTAACATAAATCATGTCCCACATGATCATATACAAGTCATACCTAATATCAACTCACCTTTCAAGTAATCCGGACCACTCAAGAATCCAACATGCAACAATTACATTATGAAGAAATAAATCAGGTTCAGTCATGGAACCATAAACACATACTTGGTCCTCTTATAAAACTTAAACTCAAACTTTTAGTGTACCAGCGTGGTATTCGAGCCATCCTTAGTGAGTGTGTCGACGTGGTACTCAAGTCAATCATATGTGGATATTCCCGTATCAGGTGTGGTACCCGAGTTAACCATTAGTATATATCAGGTGTGGTATCCGAGCCAACCCTGGGGATATTATGTACCAAGCGTGGTACCCGAGCCAACCATCAACACAGACAATCATGCACAATCATAAACATCATGAACAATAACACTTGAAACCACAAGTCACATAACCAGTTCATTGTATGTGATTATCAATATGTTGTCATTACATATGCTTCATATATATTTCCTACCATGCATTTCACAATGATACTACAAGTCGTTGACATGCATACACACATAATTAGAAACTGTTTCTTGCTTCTTTGACTTCCAAGAGATCAGTGCTCCTCCGAGCTTTACTAGGTATCCAGTAACAGACCTCGTAGTCTCTAGGCGTGCTTCTCAATCTGAGTCACAGTAGGTAAGTAATTCAGTTGTGTCTTCAACTGACATTAACAATCCAAGTCCTGGGGCTTTTTTTATGTATCTAACTACTCTCAATGCTACTTCTATATGAGACTCTTTAGGACAGTGCATGAATTAACTTAACACTTGAATTGACTTAACACCTGAACTAGGAAAGTATATCACGTCTAGTCATAGTGAGATAAAGCAATTATGACTATTTTAGATCACAAATTTTAAAAGTCTTTTTTTTTTTAAACTATATGCCGAATCAAACTAACTCATATAAAATGAGACGGAGGAAGTATATATATATATTATAGTACTTCCTCCGTTCAACAATAGTTGTCTACTATATTAAAAATAGTCGTCAAACAATACTTGTCCAATTTAGAAAATTAAGAAATAACTTACCTTTTGTGTCTATTTTATCCTTGCTATTAAATACTATTTATCATCTAACATATTTTTTAAAGCATTAAATTTAATAAAGTCAGAAAGATAATATAGTAATATTACTTGTATTATTTATTATTTCTTAAGGAATATACCGTTTAAAAAAAGAGATAAATGTAAATTACCAAAAATGGAAAAGCAAGTGAACTAGGGACTTTGCCGTTTTAGGATAGAAAAGGTGAGCTGGTACTGCCCACAACTTGTAGATAAGCTCCAAAGAGAGAACATAAAAGAAAAAGTCCATACCGTTCTTCCTTCTCCTTAAGCAGCGAAAAAAAAAAAAAAAAAAAAAATGGATGCGATAGTACAGCTGGCTTACGGTGCTACGGTACGGCTGATGCTGGGTTCTCTAGAGCGCAACCTCTTGCCGGACACTGTTATACGGCGGCTCACACGACTGCTCTTAGCCGCCCGACTTCGCTCCGGTTACAAACCATCCTCTGAGCTACAGCTCTCTGACCTTCTCCAATTTGTGCACTGTACGCATCTTTTCTCTAATTCTAATTATATACTAAGATCGAAGCACAATGCCCAACTTTGTTTCCTTCGAGAAAATGACATAAATAGTCATTTAATTATAGGATAATTATAGGAGAAGGTTTAAAATGGTCTTTTAATTATATATTTAACGTATTTAGTTCTTTAACTATTTAATTTTTTATCAGTTTTGGTTTATTAACTATACACTTATCGATTTTAGTTCCTTAACTATAAACTTACCGATTTTAGGCCTTTAAGTATTCAAAAACTTATCAGGTTTGGTCTTTGTTCATTTTTTTTTTAATACAAATAACTTAGGTTTATATTAACGGAAATCTTCGTAAAATTAAATCTTTAACCCATTTTTTAAGTTGTTTCTCTATCCCTGCTCTTTTTTCTTCAAACTACTCTTATGAAAAGAACAATAACGTCAACGATTCAAAATAAAATTAATGAGGAATGAAGATATAAGTCCTAATTTTATTTAATGGAGGATGAAATTAAGCATATAATTGTTGTTAATGACTTGAATCCGCACTTGAATATGCTAATCAGTGCGGATTTTATTTAATTTACTCAAATTTATTTACGTAAAATAAAATGAATAGAATAATAAAATTGATCTATTTAAAAAAATAAATAGTAAATCTACCATTTTATAAATTTCAATTTCTGAAAAATTAAACAAATTATGTTCAATGAAGCCGTTAGAGTACAAACTTTGGATTTAACGGGTAATATTTTTTTCTTTTTATGATAGAGTTTAGCATATTAAAGTCATTAGTAGCAATAATATGCTTCATTTTATCCTCTGTTGAATAAAATTATGACTTATATTTTCTTTCCTCGTAGATTTTATTTTAAATCGTTAAGGTTAATGTTCTTCGCATAAGGTTAATTTGAAGAAAAAGTAGTGGAGAGAGTGAAACAACAGATAAAGTTTCTAAATGATTTAATTTCTCGAGGCATGAATTCCATTAATATAAACTGAAACTATTTGTATTAAAAAATGGACAAAGACCAAACTTGATAAGTTTTTGAATACTTAAAGGACTAAAATCGGTAAGTTTATAGTTAAGGAACTTAAACCGGTAAGTGTATAGTTAAGGGACCAAAGCTGATAAGTTTTTGAATAGTTAAAAGACTAAATCCGTTAAGTGTATAGTTAAGGGACCATTTTAGACCTACTCCTATAGTTAAGAGACTATTTATGTCATTTTCTCTTCCAAATTCTATGGTGAGGTTTCACATTTTCTCTAGCGGATTTAAAATAGCATTAGCTAATCATATTTCATATTTATACTAAAATGGGAAGAATTTTAGGCAAATGTTAGATTACTATTTTACCCTTGCATTAAATTTAATTGTTATAAATTATTTAATAAATTAAATATAAAATTGTAAATTATCATATTCGTACATGAATCAACCACAGTAAAGTTTCTTGAATATTTATTCTTTGTATTAATTTCATGTTGTAGTGAATTCATGACTTTTTTTTTTGTTTTGTTCAGCTTCCAATTGGAAATATGAATGATTATGTTTGGCTTTCACAAAAAGAAAAAAAACCACACAAACTAATATTATAATCTTTTTTTATATATATATATAAATATTTGTATTAATGTGAAGTACATTATATAAATTTATTACCAATAACTCTTCATTATATGAATATATGTAACTCCCACTAATTATATTTATTATGATTTTTAATCACACCTCTCATCCTCATCCATGATCTCAAATGGATTAATGTCATATTCATGACAACTCTTTGTGTTCCTCAATCCTATTATACACACTTAAAACAATTGGAAAAAAAAAAAGAAGAAAATCTTTGTGCTCTCTTCTCTTATCCCTTTTTATTTGTTTTATTTACTGTTTATGTTTGTTGTTTGTTGTTATTGTACAACTTTCTATTGTTTTGTTGTTATTATTATTGAAAATTTACAATAGTTTGTTGCTTTGTATATATTAGCCTAGCATGTGGTATTTTAGTATCCTCATTTGAATATTGTATTTGTACAATAGTTAGTTATTTTTACTTTATGCACTTTTAGTCAATTTTATAATCAAGGATATATTCTTTTTATTAGGAAGATATACGTACTTGAATTTTTTAAAGTAAATTTCAATAGATTTGAAGAGGATAAAATATTTTGTGTCATTTGCAATACAAAATTTATATGAAATATTTTAGTATAAACGTGTGCTGTAGAACTAGTTCAAGTAAAAGTATAAAACTAGCTTACATTTATTCATATAAAAACATAAAGTTCTTCCAATCACATAAACTAACAAAAGATATATTGTCACAGAATGTTCAAAATGATAGCAAAATTGTAAAAATAGCACAAAACTCAAAACTATATGATTACTGGGAAATTAAATGATATTCGTCAATGGATATTGAAGTATTGACCAGTATACATGATTATTATTGAATCATGATAGTATCTCATGATAACTTGTATGTAAAATGATATTCAGAATATACTTATGGGTATACTATGAGTTATTCCATGAATAGTGTTGAATCATGGTTTAATGTGATTGCTTGTATGCTAAGTGATATTCAGAATACACTAATAATGGATATTGATATATTGTGTGGTATACTGGGGTTATTGTTGAATCATGATAGCATCTCATGAGTACTTTTGAATCATGGTATAATGTGATTCAGTGTTTTAAAAAGGTAGTATTGTGACTCGCCTCGGGGAGGGGCACTGGAAAAACGCCTCGAGGCTCATGTTTAGGGCTTAGTTCTGTGAGACTTACCCCTAAGCGTCCGACTGTACGCCCTAAACACAATCATGGTACATCCAACTTAAGAAGAGAGGAATAACAATAGATATTTGAAAAATATCAGATAGTAGTAGGTTTCGGCTCATCTGAACTAAGGTGGGTTTTATATGACACATAGTAGTGAAGTGGTAAAGTTTTTGATTCCCGTTAGTATATGTTCATAGGTTTATCTATTATTCTGTAGTCTTGAGACACAAAAATTAGGAAGAGTGTCAGCATAGAATGTCCAACCATCATTCCCAATTTTCAGATCAACAATGCATCTTTGCATATTTGAATGATGTACACACACGTAAATGCTGGTATACCTTAGACAACAGAACAAAGTGTCGTTTCTAGAATAATATATGTTGTGTACTAATAAGGATATATGCGCTCCAAATTTCATACTTCATCCTTTATAGTATCTTGACTGACTAGCTTTGCTTCTTTTACATACAGCTTTAAAAGAGATGCCTATAGCTGTGATGACTGAGAAGCCAAAGTCCCAACATTATGAGCTCCCTACCTCTTTCTTCAAGATTGTTCTTGGAAAACACCTCAAATACAGGTAACTATATCCACATCTTTATTGTGATGGTCTTACAAATGGCTTATTGTATGACATGTTAATGCAGCTGCTGTTACTTCAAAGACAAGTTGAGCACTTTAGAGGATGCTGAAAAAGCAATGATGGAATTATATTGTGAAAGGTCACAGTTGAAAGATGGACACACTGTACTTGATGTTGGTTGTGGCTGGGGCTCCCTTTCTCTATACATAGCACAAAAATATAGTGCCTGTAAAGTTACCGGGATTTGCAATTCAGTCACCCAAAAAGCACACATACAAGAGCAGTGCCGGTAATAACTTCTTTTGATACTAGACGACCTAGGATATATATATATGTACCTTTCTTATTGCTCTCCTCTGGTTTATGTGCTTAGGGAGCTTCAGGTGCAGAATTTGGAGATCATAGTTGCAGATATTAGCACATTCGAGATGGAAGAATCCTATGATAGAATATTGTCTATTGAAATGTTTGAGGTATTGAGTGCAAGATGAGTGTGTTTGTAACAATTTACAGCGCTATGACGACAGCTAATAAACTTATATTTATAGCATATGAAGAACTATGGAGATCTCCTGAAGAAGATCTCAAGATGGATGAAGGCAGATAGTCTTCTTTTTGTTCATTATTTTTGCCATAAAGCATTTGCTTACCACTTTGAGGTACATATACGTCGATCTGCTAGCTGATCAATGCATGAGTATTTCCGTGCTTCAATTACAGACGTGGTTGTGCAGGATGTGAATGATGATGATTGGATCACTAGGTACTTCTTCAGTGGAGGTACAATGCCTTCTGCCAATCTCCTCCTTTATTTTCAGGTGAGTATAGTTTGTATCTGCTTTTTGTTCCTCTTTATATCCATATTTTTATGACATTATTTTGATGCTTACATCTAGATCATTTGAGAGGCGTGCAGTTGCATAAATGACTTAACAACTACAAAAAGAATTAGTTCAAAAAACAAGTGTTTTGCTGTTGAAAGAACATGTCTATATGGACTTATAGGAGGATTTTGGCAAACCGGGAAAGTGAAGAGGGTTTTGGTATTCATGCGGCATATGTTAACTCCTGGAATGGTCATCCAAGTTATAGAAATGACTTAAGTAAAGTCACTTTCATTTGTTTTATACCAATAAAATCACTCATATTTTGCCCATTATTCCGCAAAGTAACTCCTACATGAAAAACAGGATGGCAAGTAGTGATCCTCTGTTTCTGTTGACCCATAGCATAGTCTTCTAATTTTACTGCTGTATTAGATTCCTCTTTAAAAGGGTTACAAAGAATCCATCTCTGTTAAAAGAAAATCTTTGGATTGATAATTATTATGATGATGCTTGGTTGCAGGATGATGTTTCTGTGGTTGATCATTGGCTGGTTAATGGAAAACATTATGCACAGACAAGGTGAACTTAACTTGTTTGAACATTTTTAGAATTATGAAACATGTATATTGGTAATAAGCTTTAACTCCGTTTTCAGTGAAGAATGGCTTAAGAGAATGGATGAGAACAAGAGTTTCATAAAGCCAATAATGGAGTCAACTTATGGGAAGGATTCAGCCGTTAAGTGGACTGTCTACTGGAGAACGTTTTTCCTTTCAGTTGCTGAACTGTTTGGGTACAACAATGGAGATGAATGGATGGTTGCACATTTCCTCTTCAAGAAGAAATGAATTTGCCAAGCAAACTGTACCAAGTAATAAGCATGTCTACATGCATTTGCACTATTACCGTAAATTAAAGTAGAATGTGTTGCTATCATCGTCAGTTCCATCATATATATAGAGAGAATTTCATAAATGAGATGTCAGTAAATGGGCTTCAGAAAAGGCAGTTAAGAATGTGATCACTCTGTTCCTGAAGTTCTTGAACGGCAATTTGATCCTTTCTTTAGGTGCCTTGTGTTCACAAAAATGTTCCATTCATCCTCCCCTCCACACCGTCTCTCTAGAGATGGTTTCGTTGCCCACAATATTGAGCATAAAGTCAGCGCCAATCCTTTTGTTTAGAGGCTTTACTGGCACTTGAACTGCAACACGAAAACTGAGACAGCAGCAATAATGTTGCCAATCTAACAACAAATGGGCATGTGAACACGTTAATTTTCCTACAGGTTCTCGCATGAATGTGGCAGAACTTCAGCAAGACAGATCACCCTCAATTTCAGCAACTTAAGTTAGTTTTCTGAAAATAATCTGCATCTACATGATTCAGTACTATATACTTAAACCAAGTACGAGACTCAAGAATCAAAATGATCGTGGAGATACGAGGCTGGCAAAATATTTAAATAGTCCTCTGTCATCGTAAAAGGGATAAATCAGATTGAAACCAGTATGGACACCCCATGGTAATCATAGAATTCCAGCTAAATTTCACCTCTGGAACTAGGCTCCATGTATTTGATTATTTTCATCATCAAAACCTGCGTCCCACATTCATGGACTGGTGGTCTGCCTATATGAACTTGGTGATTGTCACGTCTTTACAAAAACAATCCACATTAAACCTAGCATGAACTCTCAAGTGGCCACTAAATAAGGAATCAGGAAGAAAGCAACTCTTCCACCCAATAATGTATACAGCAAGACCATAAAATCAAAAACAGGTCATGCTATATATGCCATATCTAAGATAGTTGACAGCCAAATGTGAGATGGACAAACAGACCAAAAAAAGAGTTACCCAGTCTTTCTTTCCTTAAAAGCCATGAAACATGACAAAACAGCCAGGACTGTGGGGACAAAATGCAAGCTTTCTACCCTTCTTTAAAAATCACAAAGAAACAAAACACTGCATCTCATGTTGAATATTTAAACCGTCTTCATTTAACAGAGTTCAAACAAGCATTTCAAAGGAATCATGATTTTCTAGAGGACTATTCATTGTTATGATAAGTAGTGTATTTGAAGAATGGTATCTCACAAGATCAAATGAGAACACTTTACACATCACAATACAATTTTCTATAGATAACATTTAAATAGAGAGAAGTACAAATAATATTGTTAATTTTTTAGCCAAAAATCACTTCTTTGACTTGGGAAATATAAAATCATTTTGACACTGAAAGAGCATTGTTTTTAACCAGTATAAAGAACTGCAAATTTAACACATCGGAACCAAATATAAACAATAGAAACAAGATAAAAGAATAAAAATCTAAAGGTAAATGAGGAAGAGGAAAATCTCAAAATAAAAAAATCAAAATCAATCATATAGAATTGCATTTGAATTCTCAATACTAAATCCAATTACATCAAATAAAAATGGAAATTGTGAAATCTAAACAATAGACTCAGGTCACTCAACAATAGTAGAACTCAATTAGTTTCTTTTCCTCAGAAAATTAAGAAAGAGGCAAAACAACAGTGATATCCAATCCCACTTCAAAAACTGAAAAAGGAAACTCCTAAACCTTGTGCATAAATAGACTATCCTCGGTACTTCTTGCTAGCAAAACTAACTTAAGCAAGATTTGAAAAGATTCAGCAAGGAACTAACAGAAGATAGGGTAAATCCCATAAGAGAAAAAGTATTTTTGGACAGCAAGTGGTTACTTTGGAGGGAGAGGAACAAGAGATCTTTTGAAGGAAATGAATATGACTTTGTACAACTTAAGACTTGTTCTTACTTATGTTCAAGTCTTTCACAAAGAACCATATCTACATGTAGGTTTTTACCCTTTCCCCCCATATAATATTGCCTTCATAAAAAGTATTTTAAAAAGATAACTGATAGGGTAGGTACAATCTCCCTGTTGCCTTTGATATCAAAAGACATCACAATTTCATGAACTATCCTGGAGTCTACAATGCACAACTTACCTTATCTTAATTATCTAGGTTTTCCCACAATATTGAGCATAAAGTCAAACCATCAGTCCTTTTTTGCCAGAAGTTTTTACTGGACTTGAACAGCAAAAGAGACGTGACATGTGTGACTCTAGCTAATATTCCCAATCTAACATTAAATGGAAACGTGAGCCAAGGAGAGTGTTGCTTTTCAAATTCATTTTGCTACAGGTTCTGGCATTCATCAAGCAGAACTTCAACAAGATAGATCACCTCAACTTCAGCAACGTAAGTTAGTTGTGTGGCCGTTCAGTCTAACTATATATTCAGTGCAAGCTGGTTGACAAAAAATCAGCATCTGCTTGATTTAGTACTACGTTGAGCAAGTACTTAACTCAAGAACATTAGTGAACTCAAGAATTAAAACGATTGAGCAGATAAACTGGGTAAATATTTAGCATTCTACACAAGGAGCGCTGAGATGACCATTGCTGAAGGGAAATCATCAGACTAAAACCAGTACCCCATTGCAAAGACCCATACAACATGGAAACCACAATTGTAATCACAGAATTCCAGCTAAAACCCTAGCTATAGGCTCGATGTATCCAATCCTGTTCATCATCTAAACCTGTGTCCCACAATCAAAGGGAATCCATGCAAATATAGGAACAGGTTTCTGACTAAGGAACATTATCCACATTAAACCTTAACATAAACTAGTCAGGAAGGAAGGGAGGCCCTCCACCCCACCATTAATCACCAAGGAGATAGAGAGGTGAACGAAGGTTGCCACTGGGAGGAAGGATTTGGGCATGGGTTAACAGGAAAATCACCAAATCAAAGGGGAAAAGCATAAAAAATCAGGAATTAATCCACCCAAATAGTCTGTATCATCGACTAACAACAACAGTATCATAAAATCTAAAACCATGTCGTGATATGTTAAGAAAGTAGAGAGCCAAATGTGGATGAACAACGGACAATAAAAATCATTTTCAAGCCTCAATTTCAATTTCCAACGAGACACAAAACTTAACAAAATGGCCAAGTTTATGCAAAATAAAAATAAAATTGCAAGCTCTTCACTCTCCTTTAAGGATAAGATTCACCGAGAAATACTAAAGCTAAGAAGGATATGGTGGAGGAAATGAGTGGTCTTCATGATAATGGAACTTGGGAGATAGTTCCTTCACCACCGAGCAAAAGAACAATTGGATGTCACTGGGTATTTACTATGAAGGTGGGTGCTGATGGAAAGGTTTCATCTCAAAGCTAGATTAGTAGCCAAGGATATTCTTAGATTTATGATCTTGATTAGGTGATAACTTTTCTCCATTAGCGAAGATTGTATTTGTTCACCGACTTATTTCCATGGCCATGTTTAATTGACCCTTTTATCAATTGGATATGAAGAATTCTTTCCTTCATGGCGAACTTGCTGCCGAGGTCTACATGGAGCAACCACCAGGATTTGTCACTTAGAGAGAATCTGGATTAGTATGTCGATTGCATAGATCTTTTTATGGTCTTAAGTCTTAACCAATCACCAAGGACATGGTCAGGCCATTTAAGTACTGTTGTCCAACAGTTTGACATGCTTTG
The DNA here is from genome assembly GCA_029582245.1 of Solanum etuberosum. Lineage (NCBI taxonomy): Eukaryota > Viridiplantae > Streptophyta > Magnoliopsida > Solanales > Solanaceae > Solanum > Solanum etuberosum. Next base: position 13,847 of record JAJONR010008241.1, read on the forward strand.
AAGTGAAGCTGACCACTCAGTATTTTATAAGCAATCTCATATTGGCGAACATATCTTGGTCGTTTTTGTGGATGACATTGTTATAACAGGTGATGATCATGAAGGCATTATTCATCTTATGAGGCATCTTAGCAGTCACTTTCGGACAAAAGATTTCTGTAAACTAAATACTTCCTAGGCATTGAAGTGGCATAATGCAGCCGTGGAATTTTCATTTCACATAGGAAATATGCTTTTGACACTGGAAAACATTAGCATGTTAAATTGCAGACCAGTTGATGCTACTATGGAGCCAAACGTTAAGATTGTTCATGGACAGGAGGAGCCATTGAAAGATCCAGGTTGTTATCGGAGATTGAATGGAAGCTCAATTATCTTACGATCACACGACTGGACATTTCATCTGTGGTCAGTGTGGTTAGCCAATTTTTCTAGACTCCATCTGACAGTCATTGGAATGCACTGATTTGTATCTTAAGTCATATCAAAGGCTCACCCAGACATGGTCTATCGTATGAGAATAAAGGAGACACATATAGTATTGGGATATTCTGATGAAGATTGTATAGGATCTCATTCCAACAAACGGCCGCTTCAGGGTACTGTGTTCTAGTTGGAGGAAACCAACTAACTTAGAAAAGCACAAAGCCAGATGTAAAAGATAAATCGAGTGCAGAGGCAGAGTACTGCGTAATGGACTAAAAGTGAGCTTCTATCGCTAAAATAACTTCTCCAAGTTTGGAGGTATGGTGGAGATGCACACATGAAATTGATATGTTACAATAAAGATGCAATACGTATTACTTTGAATCAGGTGTTTCATGAGAGAACCGAGCATATAGAAGTACATTGAAATTTTATTTGACAAGATTGAACCGGGGTGCATTTTGACAGGCTTCATTAACTCGAATGATCAGTTAGCAAATATTCTTACAAAATCACTTTGTGGCAAGTTAGGAGCATACAATATGTATGCTCCAACTTGAGGAGGAGTATTAAGAATTAGGAAATTATTAATATCGCAAGAGCTCATTCCTTGTATACATAGGAAAAGTTTAGAATCCTTAAGTTGTGTAAATAGGAACAGGAACTACTTTCCTTTCTAGGATTACTAGTAAAGAATTATGTAAACGCAACACGCTTGAGGGAATACCAAACAATTCATTCTCAAAATTTCTTCTTTTCTCATTATTTACATATCCAAACTATCTTCACTTAACATTATCCGTTTTTTTATTAAATTCGACAAAATTTTTGATGGAATCATATGCAACTGGTCTAATGGGCAGAACAAGTTCAGATAATAAGAACATTTACACATCACAAAACATAAGCAATTTAGCTAAGATCACAGTCTAACAATCCGTAGCTTAAAATTCCATCAAGAGTAAAAATTTCCAATAGGAGCATTGTTATTGCAAGACAACCTTTCAGTGCTATGCAGCATGCTTGCCCAGTTCTACTCAAACGTTTACATGCAAAATTCAGGAAAGCCTTTCAATCAGAGGAAAATTCGAGTACTTTTTCATTGATTGATTACATGTCACCTAACTTGACATCAAATACAATTACAAAAATATTCTACTTATGCTTTACTTTAAATCACATTTCCTTTTCATGGTAATTCAAGATGCTCACTTGTGTGTTACTTGGGAGTACCAGCAGAGCTCTTTGAATCATTTTGATTAGCACCATCAGCTTCCAAGAATCTACTTAAATGCTTATCATCCAGATGTTGCTGAAATTTTTTAATGAAAAAGTAACTTCAAAAATAAATACATAACAACAACAACAACAGTGTAATCCCACAAGTGGAGAGGTTGTTTTCGATAGCTGATTGAGCTTAGAATTCCAAGAAGAGAAAACTCACAGATAGACAATCTCTGTATTTCTTCCACTCTATGACACACTCCTCTTTATTCCACTCACCCTTCAAGAATTTGTCAGAATACCACCTACAGAGAAACCCATCATCAATCTCAGGGTTCAGGGTTTTAGGTAAACATCAACTACGCAATAATCTAAAGAAAACTAACTGTTCTTGATCCACAACAAAAAATTAGCCAAAAGGGGTAAATAATGTATCATAAAGTTTGAATTTTTGACCTGTTGAAGCAATTATGGTAAGCCTCTCTGAGTTGAGCACAAGGTGAAGTAGCTAACCCAGATGCATTTTTCTTCTCCTTGAAGATTCCCATGTTAATGGCTTACTACAAATCCATGAATCTACAAAGAAACTGAGCAGTTAAAGTTCAATTTTGAAAAATTGCATTTCTTCCTTCAACGGCAAATCAAGGGAATTTTGATTTGGTTAAGCCTTAATTAGATTGTGATGGATTTTAACAAACAACCACTTATAGGGCTACTATTATTAAAAATATAGCCAGTACTGCAAAAATAATCATGAACAAAAATGTGATAAAGTAATTAAGAAATAAAATAACTACAGTTCAAAATCAAATTATATTGATTCACCAAATTAGATCATTGTATATTCGGTATTCCACAATAAAATGATTTTGTTGAAAGGGGAAAAACAATTGGTAAATATTGACTAGTTCCATGGTGTTAGATGTTAAATTACCATTGAAGTTGTGGGTAAAATATCAAGTGTATTGCTTCGAAATAAGAGCACATATGGAAATGATTTATGATGGAATTGTTTCTTGTTTATGTTAGGTTTAAATTAAATTAAAGATGACTTTGTTGATTTTTTGACTAGTGGACTTACGAGGAATATGATAATTATATATTATTATAAAAGTGAAAATTACAAAAGTTAAACGTTAAATTATCAAAATATTATTTGTTTTTGTTTTTTCATTCAATGTTCAGTGTCTGAATTGGAGTCCCTACTAGGCTACGTATCGGTCGGTTCGGTTTTAAAGTTTATCGATTTGGCTTATTGGTTATCGGTTTGTAGAGATGCTAAACCGTTATAGAACCATTAAGATATTGGCTTATCGGGTTATTGATCGTTATCAGTTCGGTTATCGGTTTAACCGTTAAGATTTGACACAAAAAAAATAATTGAAAATCACTTAGAAATAAGGTGACAAACCAAATAAATCATGCACATGAGTTCACAAGTTACATCTTGCTCAAAAGCAAAGATTTTTACATTGTAGAATAACCAAGTGTTTGAGACAATCAGAAATAAAAGTAGGAAATCAAACTCTATGTCAAGGATTTTATATACAAAATAGTATAAATATAATTATTTAATTTACTATCGGGTTATCGATTAACCCGTTAAGAAAAAATCTCAAATCGTTAAGAACCGATAACCCGGTAACAAAAAAATCAAAATTGTTATCAAAACCGCTAAATCAATAGCTTTTTTTGGTTCGGATTATCGATTTCGGTTCGATTTTGAACAACCCTACCTACTAGATTCGGATAGTACATTTTGAAAATGGTGCTTCCTATAAGACATTTTTACCCTTAAACTCAATTTAATTCTTACAAGAATTTCTAGGTAGGAAAGTATTTTCAATTTATTTTAAAAATTATAAAATACTAAATTATTCTTTCGGACACAAGAAAGACATGCGCATGGCATCCGGACCAAATAAAAGTCCATTAATACGAAAATTAAGTCTCAACGACAATAAAGTATTACCTTGTCCACTTTTAATTGTCATAATTTTTTTTTTTAGAGTTAAACTATAAAAAATTTGACTAACATTTTATGATGTATTTTTTCATCATATTGATATGCCAAAAAAAATTGCAATTTATAGTACTTTTCGTATAGTTTTTGAAAATATCTAAAAAAAATTATTTAAAATATCGAATTAATATAATTTAATTTAACTTTGTAAATTAGTCAAATTGACTTTTGAAAAGCGAACATCACAAATAAAAATGGAGGATATATTAAGAAGTTGAAGCAATTTGCTTCTCCAACTTCCTCTGGTAGAAACCATAAAAATGCAATGAAGAAAAGGTATCTAAAAAGTCATCTGACCATTGGTGGGTTAAGAACAAAAGAGTGATAAAATTTACTTAATCATATATAAAATATCATATTTATGGTGATGATAATAAGAAAAGTAAAAAAGGTAAAAATTGTGACGAGGAAGAAGTGAAGTTTCAAATGGTGAAAGCTAGATCTATAAGCATAATCTACTTGATTAGTCGGAAACAATTTAGTAATATCATTGGCCGCTGATACATTAGGATAAAGTAAGCAATGAAGATAATCGGAAATCATTTCATGTACTCAAAAATATTGTCAATCGATTATAGTCAAACTAATTTTATTTGCAATTTTAGGGATATGTTTTACAAGATTATGCTAAAATACGAAATTTGGAACCAAAGGTCCATTTTTCTAGCAAAAATGCATAAAGGGGCACTCCTTTTTGGAGAAGACCAAAATGGACAAATCACTCGTAGTTAGGGGCAAACATAAATATCGAAAAATCAAAAAATTGAACCGAATCAAACAAATTTGATTTTTTAATTTTGATTCTTCGGTGTTTCGACTCGGTGTCGATTTGCTATTTCAAGAAATTTGATTCGATTTGCGATGTAAGGGTCACGGTTCTTCGATGCATCGAATAACTAAAGTTCTATTAAATAAATTTAAAATAATAATATTTTTAATTATATTTATTATATATTTGACCCAAAAAAAAATTAATTTTCACCCAATTCATTTCAAATTTTGGCCCAAAATTGAGAAAATGGTCAAATAGTCCCCAACCTATTGTCGGATTCTCAACTGCATACTTTAACTTCATGGAGGCCCTATCACCCCCCTGAACTGTTTAAAATTATAATTAACTTCACCCTAAAATGTTATAATCAAATATGTCTTTTGTGGTGTAATACACACGCAAATCACGTCAGCGTCACATCAATACCACGTCAACGTCACATATAAATACAATAAGTTTTATAATTATCTTTACTACTTATTTTTCTCTTTTCTTTTCTTTTATACCCTTTACAAAACCTCTGTTATAACTTATGGCATCACCCCTGCTAAATTCAATCCATAAGTTCCTCATCGAGGTTAACCTGCCTACAAGAGAAAGAACAATATTTCCGGTGAGTAGAAGTACTCTTTATAGACAGAAGAATCCTCTCCTAATCGATGTAATATTGATATTCTTATTCAATTTTTCAATAGTTTATTCCATCATTGCACAATTTACTCCATAGATTTCTGATTCAATTCACAATTCTAATGCAATTCAATTTTTTTCCTCTTCCTAATGTTTGTGAAAATAGCAAACTCAATTCAATTAATCGAAATTTCTTCAACTGTGAAAATTAAATTAATTTTTTTATGCTTCCTTTTGAAAATACCCAATTTATGATTAAGAAATTTAAGAAAGCTGCATTTTTTCTAGTCATAGTCACAAGCTGAAATTTAGAATTTGAAGGTTATTAGTGAACCCAGTTAGTGAAATTAATGATATTTGCTCATCTGGTTATATTACCCTTGGTCTTGATTTGTATTTTGTATAGAGACTATGTGGGTACTACTGATGGAAACTTGTTGTAACACCTAGGATTAGAGAAAGGCTAGAAGAGGGGTTAAGCGGGCAGGTCAAGAACCCAAAATTGGAACCTGGAACCCTCCACGGAGCCCTAGACGGGTCGTGTAGGGGACCACAGTCTGTTATGTGGCTCGTGGTAAGTTTCCAAAACATGCCCTAGACAGGTGTCACTCGCACGGACGCCCAGACGGCCGGTGGTGATGTTGACGAACCATCAAATGGGTCGTCCAAGTAACCTAGTTGGTAGGGTGTTATCCAAAGTCACTAGAAAAGGACCACAGACGTCTAAATGGCATGTGAAGATTCACACGGACCGTGAAGTCGTCCGTGAAGGAGAATTGTCAGGCTTAAAGTTTAGGGTCAACTTCAAACGATCATATCTTTCAGCACAAAATGAATTAGATGTCCCATGACCAATCCAATTAAAGATAATTGAGTCCTCTTTCCAACGCCACCGAGTTTGCCTATTTCCAAGCTCAGAGTAAAAAGTTATGTCTAAAATAGTGAAGTCATGTCGGGCAGATCATCTTCGCAACCTGCTAGACGGGCCGTGGTGCTCTAGACGGCCCGTGAAAGCCTCATTGAAGTCACTTCGTTAGCTTTTAAGTCAGCGGCTTTAGGGTCTTTTTTCAATTGTTTTAACTCAATACTACGTCGTTTTGCCTTCTACCCAAATCCCTATATAATGATTTTAAACCCCCAAATCACACAAACTCAATTCATTCTCTTAAATTCTTAAAAAGTTGATCAAGTCATCCTCTCAAATATTTCTCTCTCTAAGGAAGAAGAAGAAGTCTAGGGTTTTCAAGGTCAAGTTTCCAATCCACCAATTTCTTAAGGGTTTTGAACTCCAAGGTAGGATAGTATTCACCTCTGAAACTCTTTCATCCATAGGGTTCCTAAATTCTCCAATTTACAAGTTAGAAATCTCCAATTGAAGTTAGGGTTTTCTTCCATATCATGGGTTCCTTTCAATGTTGATTTAATTGATTGTTTTATGAACTATTATGCATGAATTAAGATAATTCCATGTTTTTATGTTGAATCTCCATAAACCCATGCATAACTCATGATTTTTAGACTTTGATGATATGAAGTAGGTTTTGAACTATGAAAGATGAATTTATGAAGATATGCATGTTCTTTATGAAATTGATGAAAAATGATTTAAGTTGCTTTAAGAGTAAAACATCCATGTTGTTGTTGTTGTGAAAGGATTTCTCATACACACATTAAAACATGATTGTGAAAGGGTTTTCTCACATAAAGGATTCTTAGAGTTGAAAGATTTTCTCAACTAAACTTTGAATCAAGATTTAGGAGCTATTCTAATGAACCTAGCTTGGATTGGCTACTTGATGTCTTTTCATGGATGATAAGGCAAGCGGCGATTACCCATGTCCTCTAATGATAAGACAAGCGGCGAATACCCATGTCTCATGAATGTTAATATAATATAAGACTAATGAATATTCCACGGGAGTTATACTTAGAACTGAGCGGACAAGTGGCGATTACCCATGTCCCATAAACTATGTGCCACCATAGGATGATTGTCTTAGATAAACATTAGCTAGTGGACCCACGAAAGCCAGAATTTCATGGTCTTACCTTAGCAAGTAGGACACCCCTTTTTGGTGTGGGTAGACATCGAATTCCATGTTACAACTCACATGGTCTCTATATGTCGGTTAAAGGTAAATCTCTCACAATAATGAACTAAGGTTACTTCTAGAAGTATCTCACAAACTTTTAAAGATGTTAACTTGCATTGACCATGTTTTATGATTTACGTTTTCTAACTCTTTTATCTCATGATTTAGCTTGGTCATTGCATGTCACGAAAAGTCTTTTTTAGCATGATTTTATAACTCTATGCATTTCTATCATACTTGGTACATTTTTGTACTAACGCATACTCTTGCCTACATTCTTTCCAAATGTAGGGTCCAACACTCAGATTTCGCATCCCAGTGGCTAGAGATCACTTTAGTAGTTTTGAGAATTGGTGAGTCCTCTTGTTCCGAGAACCGAACCTTTTATTGTTTATTGTCTTTACTTTTCAGATATTGTATGTGATGCATGGGTTACGTCCCAATCAAGAGGACTCACAACAATAACCCTCTCTTCCTTCCATTGATTGAACCAAGCTTGAGCAACACCCTTGAGTTGATAAAAGACCAATTTTGTCTTTTCCACCATTGACTCTCCCATGATTTACACTATCTTATAAGTATCATCAACAAACTCTTGAGGATCCTAGTCAACTTTTTACCCATGCAACTCCGGGGGATTCATCCTAGTGAAGTCCCTCACTCTTATTGTCGTCGTACCCACATTTGGGTTCATGGGAACAATGACCTCTCTATTAGCTTGGGCCGTCATAGCTTGATCCAACACTTGAAAAATGACTCGAAATTTAGCATGAGTCACTTTCTCGGTCAAAGGATCGATCGACACTTGAGGAACCTCGGGCTTCATAATTCTTCTTGTGTTTGCTCTTCGATGAGGAATATCCTGAAAGACATCGGACAAGAGTTAGGAGAAAGACCTTTATAGAGATGAACTCTATCACACGACTTTAGAGTAGTGAAATAAGTGAAGTTTCCTAATTGTATTGTAGCCTCTTATTCATAAATATGGTGCGTTTCATACACATGAACAAGACTCTACTCGATGCGGCTTGTCAGACATCCTAGAATCTTTTCAAAAACCTAATGCTCTGGATACCAAGTTTGTCACGACCCAAAGTACACCCGAGATGTGACATAACAAATAAGATCTCAAAAGATCCTAAACAAGCCATTTGACATAAGCAAGATGTAATAACAATAAAATTAAAAATATATAGCTAATATAAGTCTCAAATCATAATATGACATAAAAATAACAACAGAGTACATAAGAGATACGCGAAAAACTACTAGGTCTAACATAAGCCTTTCAAGCATCATAAGAGTGGTTGCGACGTAACTCATACACCACGTACAAGTCTGAAACGAAAAGATAATAAAACAACTAAAGCATCAATAGTCTTATCCTCAGAGCCTGAGGACTCACCAATCTAATATGCTAATAGAACAATCAAAGCTAGCCAACATCGGGATGAGGAGCGTCGGACCCTATATTTGAGACAATATAGGCACAAATATGCAGTAGTATGATGAATGTACTAAGTATGGGGAAATGCATAAAAATTGTTGGCATAATCATATGAGAAACTTTAAAAGCATGATATGCATGACCAAGTAAAACGTGGTAAAAGCCTTTATAAAGAAATCAAAAATCATATACAAGGTCAATGCATAATTATAACCATTTGAGAACTTTCATAAATCCTTTAACGAAAACATAGTTTACTTGTGGGATATTTACCGTTAACCGACAATAAGACCATGTAATCTATAATATGGAATCCGGCATAAAACTCACACCAAAAAGGGAAATCTACTTGCCAAGGTAGAATTCAGTATCATTCGTATTGCTAAGGTGTATTAACTAGCTTAGGTCATTTAAGACAATCCTATAAGGGCACATAATTTGGGACAAGGGAATTGCTACTAAAGACCAAACCTCCACTAGCAGTAGTGCCTTCATTCCAAAGTCCTCTCGATGCTAAGTAAATCCCAATGAAAAAGACATAATCATATTCATATAAAAATACTTGAAAAGGCACAATTAAGACTACCAATCCAATCATGAGTTCATATTAGAGCAACTCCTTTCAAATCATGATTTCATAAAACTTTCATATTAGACACTTACCTCTCTAAGCATCCAAATCTTGATTTCAGTCATATGATACTTATATGAAAAGCATCCTTAATTCATATATCATCTTTGTCATAAAACATGCATAACTTTCATAATCATAATGCATACGTCCATAAGCATAAAACATAATTCATGTTCATAAAGTAGACATAGGCATGGTCCATATGAAATCAATTGAAAACCATGTAATTAAATCAAATCGATTGAAAATAAATAATTGAATCATAATAAATAGGACCCATGGAGATTTGCATGCATGAAACCCTAGATAATTGGTTGAAATTGAATTGGAGATTTTGAGTTTCTTTTAGGACCCAATGGATAAAAGGAATCCATTTGTGAATTCTCACATACCTTGATAATCAAAGCCTAAAAGCAATGGAGAATGAAACTTTGTATCCTTTGAAATCCTAGTTCTTTACCTTGAAGCTCTTGAGAGAATTTGGAGAAGAAGAGTTGAGAGATTTTGGGGGAGTTGAGTGAATGAGAGGAATTATTCTAAGTTTGAAGGGTAAAAACGATTATAGGGCAAAAAAATACATAGTTTAGGAGTTAATTGGGAAGAAAAACACCAAAACACCCTTAATTAAAATCTGCCAAACAGGTCTACAGTTTGGACCTACGTTCCGTAGGACTTTCTACGAGCCATCATGGTCAACCGTAGAACCTGTTACTGGGGCTCATTATCTCAGGTCGATTCCATGAAACATTCCTACAGTCTGTCCCACTACAGCTCATAGAACTCATGTTCAAGTTTAAAATTTCACTAAGTTTGGATCACTTCTATGGGTACCTTCTACGACCCGTAGAACACACTATAACCCGTCAAACCCTCTCGTAGACTTGAGGTCTCAAACCACTTCTTTGAATCAACTCTACGAATCAGTCCTACGACCCGTGGAACACCCTACGATTCATCTTGTTCTTTCGTAGGTTAACTTACTGGGACTTGACATTTTAAAAATCTCGAAACAAGACCTACGACTTCCTTCCTATGGCCTGTGGGACTTCCTATGGCCCGTAGGTCAGACTCGTAGATCACTGCATCAGTGCCAAAAAGAAACTTTTCCCTTCAAATCTCAACTTCCAATTTTCAAGGTGTTATATCGCTGAGCTACGAGCGATTTTCTCATTTTAATTATCTCTAAAAAATAGTGTCGTTTTATACACTTCTACTAGAAAAATGGCATTTTAGCTCTGATAAACAAAAAATAAGATATCTCACAGTGAATTCTTTGCATAAGTTTTTAAAAAAAAAGTCAAATTGAGCCCGGATCCATTTATTTGAAAAGAAAAATATAGTTTGTACATGACTTGGGTCCTAGAGTGACCCGGGTCCAAAAAAATTAATCTATCTATCACTATCCTATTAAATATTCTTCAGGTGAAAGAACATCGAGATTAATACACAAGAATAGGAAAAATCTATATAGATCTAGGTGAAAGTTACACAATCAAGATTAGCAAACTCCGAGGGTTTCAATGAAATCGTTCAACTATCACTAGATCTTCACCTCACTAACAAGTTTTAGGATATCAAAATAGTGAGCTTGAGTGACATTCACTTCGATGTTTAAAATCTCATAAACGCCATGAATTTGATCTCTACGAAGACTTATTCATCTCTCAATTAGTGTATTTTGTTTGCCCCCAATTCCTGATGACAAATCTAATGATGGTCATGCCCTCTTATCTTTGTTGCTTCTACATATTGTGCTCAAATAAGGTAATATCACGACATAAAGCTTTAGATCTAATAGGTATGACCTCGAGACCTTTCCCTTTCTCCAATTTAAAGATGATACACCTCTTTATAGCATGCTTTCACTGGGTTAATTTATTTTTTGGTCTCACTTACATTAGATGTAATTAACCCTCTGAATTAAGTTGTGATGTTATTTCTTAGTGTGAATGCATAATTTCTTATGCTTCTAAAAAAATATTTTGACATATTTTTGAATCGAAGATTAGGCGTTTTGATCTTGTCCAACTATAATAATGAGTTTACTTATTTTAAGATTTTATGAATTGAATTATATTATTAAGTTTATGTACCTGCGAAACTAAAAATAATATTAGCATAAAAATCAGTCACTTGATTTCCTTCTTTGAATATATGTTCTATTCCCACTAAAATATTGCTCTTCATCATTTTGATTTTCCTTATCTCCATAGTAATAACCCACGCCACTATTCAAATTTTATCAAATATCCTTTTTAGGCTAAGAGAGTCAATCTCTAAGGTTACTGATAACACATTGTTAAAGATATAGTATTTCAATCTCACTTTTAGAGCTATGTTTTCAGTCATAACACTGAATAATGATAAATTTTTCTTGCTTCAGGATACACAAAATTGCGTTCTCTATTTTTAATACAGCACACAACTAGAGCTTTTCCTAATGTTTACTCTACAAGCACCATCATTATTACGCTTGTAAGTTTTCATTTTTTGGTACTTCTATCTAATAACTTTACAAGAAATTAGATGAGTGTATGCCTCAAACATTTTAGTCTCATGTACTTAAAATTTCTTTTAATCAAGAGTATCTATTTTTAGAAAATAAATATATATTGTTATTCCCTCCATATTCATTACATGCCTTAACATATTTTCTCATATTTAATAATATTTCTTGTTCTTTTTTTTTTTTTTAAATCTGTCATAAAATAAATATTGTCACTATCTATACAAAAATTTCAACGTATTAATACAGTGAACACTTCATCATTTATCAATGGTATGTTTGACTTGAAGAAAAAAGTCATACATTGTTACTGCTCCTGTAAAATTTCTCCCCAAATTACTAGAATTATGACAAGTAACAAATAAATGATCACAAGTTTCTTGTAAATTATTATTGGAACAACAATATAGAACCTCATCAACTACTGTCATCATCAAAAACATATTTTTAATAGAAATTCTTTGTTTCCACAGCCTCCAACATAAATTCATTTATTCATTTTCAGTAATATTCTCTAATGAAATCTCTTTATGAGAATTAAAGAGTAGTTTATCATTAATAATTTCTTTAATTTTTTTCTTAGGGATTAAAATCTTCTTAACTATTTATTTGATGATTATTGGTTGGTTAAAGTGTTCAAATCTTGGGGTTTGAGAAAATTCAAGATAAAATATACTTGTGCATTGAGAAATCACAAATATAGTTGAAATCAATTTTATCCATATCAGTACTAATTGTGAAGTAAAGCATATATTGCAATTGTATTAATTAGACTCATCTGAATATATCCCTAAGTCTATCACAATTGATTTTTTTATTCAAGTTCTACAAGTGATTTGGTTGTCATTGTTTGATAATCTAGTTCATTCACAAAATCTCTCAGTTTAGTTACTTTTAAGTGTAATCAACTATTGAAACTTGCACTAACTAGGTCAAAACAATTCTAATTCCCTTGACACGAATTTTATCAATTAATTATTATTTCACCAATGTATATTGGTATCATTCAATTTATGATATATATTTACTCACTATTTCTTTTTACCTTTTGATAAATCACAACAATAAAATTATACCCAGCTAATAATAATTATATTTGAATTAAGAGTACAAGTATATTTAATGGACTGTAGAATTATTTGATTAAGTTTATATAAAGTACTTATATCTACTTAGCTCGTTCAATACATACAAATATACTAACACAAAAAGTTGTAATTATGTCATTATCATAATCAAGATAAATTTTATTTAAGCTTGTCTACAATCATTCCAATGACTTGTTCAATTTCATCTTAGACTATGATTAATTATAACTTATAAGACTCGGTGATTTAATGTTTCATGTATAATATAAACTCTTTATACTAAATCATCTATTATATAAATAAAGTACAAATATACGAATACATAATCTATTTAAATCTTAATTAAAATTGAATAAGAAAATATTCTATAAAAAATATTATATCTAAACACATGTTAAGAGCATATATAATCCAGTGTGTCACATTATATTATTCATCTTCAAGTAATCGAATTTTTAAGTTTCAGTATTGACTTACTTTGACTCCTAGAGTGAAATTACAAAATTGGTTATATCTTGACTTTTATTTTTATGTTATATATGATTCAATAACCACATTATTTTATTCATCTAAATATTTCTCAATTTCATCATATTTCGATTCTTCTTCTTCATATCCAATTTAACATCATAGGTAAAATAAAAAAATGTATTTGTTAAGGAAACTGAAAAAGAGATTTTTCATAGAATGGTGATCATGAATTTAGAAGTTGAATTATCTAAAAAGCCATGTCTTTCTAAATTTTCTTGGAGTTCCATTAGTTTAAAAATATTTACCATAAAATTATTATTTGTGGTGAAATATTTTTCAAAAGTCTTTATGTTCAAGCTGAGATAGCCTTAAATTTTCATGAATCAAATTCATAATCTATCTCTCAATCTTTTCTTTCACTCACTTTTCAACTATTTTACTCTTTCCTTCAAAAAATTCTTTTGAGCAAAGAGAAAGTGAACAATGACATATTATTCATGTATGATATTTTTTGTTGTTGTGATTTTGAAGTCATATCGGTGAAGGTGAATTTGACATTGAATTATAAACTAAATTATTTTTTTCAGTAAATAAATTTCATCCTCAAAGTCTCTTAATGTAATTCGTTCGATGCATTTGAGGATGAAATTCATTCATTGAAAAAGGATTAGTTTAGAATCCAATGTGAAATTCGTCTTCACCAATAACTTCAAAATCACCATAAAAAAATATATCACATATAAATGATATCTCATTGTTCACTTTTTCTTTTCTAAAAAGAACTTTTTGAAGGAAAGAGTTAGAAAATTGAGAAGTGAATGGACAAAAAAGTTAAGACATAGATTATCAGTTTAATTCCTGAAACTTAAAGCACTCTTAGCTTCCAACATAAAGATTTTTTAAAAACGTTTCACCAGAAGTAATAATCTATGATAAAATTTGTTAAAGTTATGATACTCCTAAATTATTTAGAAAGATATTGCTTCTTTGGATGATTTAACTTTTAAATTTATAGTTATCATTCTATGAAAATCTCTTCTTCAATTTTATTGACAAATAAACTTTTTATTTTACCCATTATGCTATACTAGATATGAAGAAAAATGATTTAGGAATATGATTGTTTGAAAAATATTTTGATGAATAAAACCAATGTGGCTTACTGAATTTTATTTAGTGAAAAAATAAAAATCAACATCTAACTAATTTTGTATTCTCATTTTAGGAGTCAAATTAGGCTAGCATTGAAACTTGAAGATTCAATTACTTGAAGGAAACCTTAAATTCTTGTAAAGTTTGATTCATGAAAACTTTAAGGATGGAATCCATTCATTGGAAAAAATATTTAGTTTAGAATTCAATATCATGTTTACCTTTACTAATGTATCTTCAAAATCACCAGAATATTGTATCATAAATCAATGATATCTCAGTGTTCACTTTCTCTATCCTCAAAAGAATTTCGTCCAGAAAAGGGTTCAAAAGTACTTGAAAAGTCAGTTGATAAAATTTTTGAGAGATATATGATGAATTTAATTTAAAAAAATTAAAACCATCTTAGCTCAACATAAGCATAAAGGCTTTTGAAAATATTTTTATCACAAATAAAAATGATATGGTAAAACTTGTTAAAGTTACAAGACTCGAAAAACATAAAAAATGACTTTTTTTATGGTTCAACTTCTAAAACTATAGTCATTGTAATGATTCATTCCATCATTACTTGAAAAGGAAGATAAAATTTGGGTATTTTAAATTTTTTTGGGGTCGTTACAATTTTACTTGACCGTAAAGTCAAACTTGACTAGTCAACAGTCTTCGCTATAACAATGACCCTTGCTATAGTAAAGGCCCTCTAAACAGAAATTCTATTTTATTATTAACGTTATTTTTGAGGATTTTATTCTATTTTTTATGGTGACTCCTTCTAAGGACGTCCTAGGTCTTATTTTGAGAGAAAAAAGCTCAAGAGACAAGATAGGAAAAATACCGCTTGCAAAGGCTACCCGAAGTCTTCCTCCAAATTTTTCACTAAGCCACCGGGCCGTCAAATGAAAGAAAAGAGGCATAGAAATTGGGGCAACAACTCACCTTCAAGGTAGGTTATGATTTACTCTTTTCATAGACTTGATTAGTGATATGTTATACACCGCAAGATTGAAAGGGATATCATGTTACATCTACATGCATGAAATTTCGAGTGTTAACCTTAAAACTAACCTAAGACAAACATTATAACTTGATTTAAATTATTATGTGTTGCTGATTGTATAATTTGATTTTGGAATAGTAATGTGAATTGAAACATTTGTGCATTAAATAGGGTCTAGCGACTAGAAATAAATTGAGAAATTAATAAAAGCAAGCTATATGTATTTTATTTTTGTGGAAGGGATAATAAGGTAGTACTTAATCATGGTGATGAGAATTAAAAAGTTTTTTAATGATCTTGATGCTTTAGAAGATGGAAACAAGATAATCATAAACTTAGGATTTTCATGACACGTTAAGAGAAGAGAAATAACCGATAATAAAGACTAAAAATGTTGCTAATTATATTATTCACAAGGAAAATAAAGAGGTAGTTAGTTGTCACGCCCAGAGCCTACACCCTGGACGTGGTCGACACTCGAGAACCATTGTTGGTCCCCAAGAAAACCCTTGGTCTAGCTGACTACTTAGAGGAAGACTTACTCAAGTGATAAAAGTCTTAAAATCAATTTTTGAACATTTAAACTCAAAGTAAATACTCAACTCAAACTGTTTGTACAATACTCAACAATACAAGTATAATACTTTGCAAAAACATCTCAAGAAAAATACATACTGAAAGACTCCTCAACTCTATCTATCTATGAAGCCTCTAATGTTTAAGATAGATTTCAAAAAAATTCCCATGACGCCTCAAAACAACTAAACTGAAAGTAAATGTGAAGTCCTCCGGAATACAAGGAGGCTCACCAAAAGCTAAATGGAGATTAGAGTGATCTCAATGAAGCACCTGTTGATGATCTTGAACACATGTATCTGCATCATAAAATGATACAAGTCGAATGACATCAGTACATTTGAATGTACGAGTATGTAATATAGCCGGAGCGAAAATAACTAAATGAAAGGACTACAATAAATAAAACATAAACTCAACTGAATGTAAAGGATTAAAGAAATGAGATCATTTAAACTTTACAAAAACACTTGCTCATCTCTGAAACTCAACATAATAAGTAATATATAAAAATACACCTTAACTCTATTAAGAGATTCTCTAACCGACAACCATCATTATGAGCTACGTGATGATACAGCGTCTTGCCAACGATGCCATAATTGTCCTATATCATGTCGGGATATAGGACACCTCAACTAAGTAGATCCACTAAGTAATAAGGATTCATCTAAAAAGTATGATCATGTACCCATGTTGGCAAGACATGGTTTATGGGGATTTTGAGTTGTCTGAACTCATCCCCACATCGGTGCTCAATACTACTCCCAATAATATATATACTCATGCTCAAATGTATGAAACATACTCTTTCTCTGGTTTGAGATAATTGCTCAAACTATCCTCTTAAAAGAGGTAACTGCTCTGAAATATCTATGAACTCATAAACTCATTTAGAAATCGAAGTTTCTCTTTTCTCAAAATAATACTCTCTTTCTTCATGTAAAAATAAAACATTTGGGAAATACTTAGTTCCCTTGTACTCTTTCTCAAACTCCTCTTTACTTCCTCAAAACTCAGTTTAAAACACAAATGTTGGTTTTAAAAGATTCTCAAAATTTATGACTCAAAATAGGGTTCATGCTGAAATATAGACATGAACGAATCAACTCAAGGATATCCATAACAATAAAGAAAACTCAATACTCAGAACTCAAAAACTGATCGGAATTCAACGATACTACTCATCTCAAGAATACATCAATTCATAGGGTTCATGCTGAAATATAGACATGAACAAATCAACTCAAGAATCTTTAAGCATAACATATATCAATTCAATAATTAGGAATATAATTTCAAAAAAAAATCAGGAACTCAAGAACTCAAAATCAACTCATCTCAAGAATACTCAAATCTAGGGATACAACCCTAGATTATTCTTTTACTGATTTAAAAGTAGATGTAGGGCGTAAGGACGAATTAACTAGTCCCACACTATGATAGCCTTACATACCTAGGAAGAATAAAATTCTTGGTGAAATCGACGAAATTTGAAGAACGCTTGAAAACCCTAGCTTTTCTCCTCTTGAATCCTTTCTCTAAGTCTTTGAAGTGTTAAAGAACGTAAAATAATGTTTTTAACACTGCTTAGACCCTTAATTAGGTGACAAGGGTCATGATTTAGGCTTAGAAGGGGTGGGAAAAGACGAAACTACTCTTCTTAAAACTGGTGAAAAAACCTTCTACGGTTCCATCTACAGTTCGTGGTTTGATCAACAGGCCGTAGATCCCATCCATGGAATCTATATTGAATTTTTAAAGCTTAAAAGTCCATTTACGGGTCAAAATAATGGCCCGTAGTAGTTCTTACGGCCCGTTGGTTGGATCCGTAGGATTTGGGTCCCAAATTTTGACTCCCAGTACCCTACCGACGACTTGACAGGATGAGTCGTCATTCAACCTATGGCTCGTCGGTTGGATCTATTGTTCACAACTCAGAAAACTTTGATATGACAGTTTTTGGCAATATGATCATAACTTTTTACTCCAAACACTAAATGAGTCAAACTTGGTGGCGTTGGAAAGAGGACTCAAATACCGTTAATTTGGTAAGTCATAGGCCACTTAATTCATTATGTGCTGGGAGATATGATCAATTGAAGTTGACCTAAGTAGAATCTTATGTCAAAACTTAATCGGTAAATAAGCTTTCAACTCAACTTTGTGCTAGGGGGTTCTTGTGACCTTAAGTCATATCCAAATCCATTAGAACACTATAGAATTGACCTTTACACATATGAGAAATTTAAGAATCACCCGATTCAATTTTACATGCAAATAAAGAATGGTTCGGAACTTAACTTAGAAATTTTCGGGGTGTTACATTAGCCTAGAATTAATGTACTTAGTCGAGGATTTGGATGAGTTTTATGAAGTAGGTTACGATTTACTTGAAGTTAGATTTTACTTAGTTGTTGATATGTAATGTGAGTTGTTTTTCATGTAGATTGATCTTTGGACATATTTATGGTTGTTTATTATAGAATTAAATGTTACTGGTATAAATAAGCATCTAAACTGTTGAACTGTATACTTTGTTGATACTATAAAATATGAACTTTTGATTATTATATACTTATTTTTTTATCCTAAGAGGTAACTCGATAGGCTAACATATCAAAATATGTGGATATATATAATAACATATTTACTATTTTTATAACGGAAAAGGGCCTAAAATACCCCTTAACTATGTGAATGGGTATAAAATTACCCTTTTTCTACCTTTCGGGCCTAAAATGTCCTCGACGTTAACTTTTCGGCTCTATTTTTGTAATACCCCAGAAATTTTTTGAGCTAAGACTCGAACCATCCTTCGTTGTGAGTAGGATTTTACCAAGGAATTTAAAATTTCTTAAGTGTTAAGGTCACTAGATGTAGCACCTTGAGTTCCAAAAAGAACTAAATTGGAAATAGAAAAA
>JAJONR010008242.1:0-42075 GCA_029582245.1 Solanum etuberosum
ATCTTATCATTGAGTTGAACTATGTTTCTTATTTTTGAGTTGAGTTTAGTTGAGTGAGTTGAGAGGAGGTAAGTATGTTTCCTTTTTATCAAGTTCAAGCTTATGTTTATGATTTAGAATTCCCCTTACATGCTCGTACATTCCACGTATTGAGCCATTTGGCCTGCATCGTTTCATGATGTAGATACATGTATTCAGGGTCATCAACAAGAGGTTTGTTGATACAACATGGAGTTCGAGTTAACTATGGTGAGCCTCCTTGCTTCCAGAGGATTTCATTTACTTTTCAGTTTTGTCAGGATGTCGTGGGCCTTGTCCCGACTTTCATCTTTGTCATTTAGAGGCTTTATAGATAGACAAAAGAGTTTGAGAAGTCTGTTTCATTTATTATATTAAATGTTTTATAGACTTGAGACGCCTATTTCTGACGAGTTGAATATACTATTTTATTTAGAGTTAAAGATTTTGTAATTGAGTTCAATACATTTTATTCTGTTTTAAGCTTTGTATGCTTGAGTTAGTCTTCCGCTTGTAGTCAGCCAGGATGAGGGTCCGCTTGGGGACCAGCAATGGTTCTCGAGTGCCGGCCACGTCCAGGGTGTAGGCTCGGGTCGTGACAGAAAGTTAGGCTCTAATCAAGGACGGAGCTTGGATATCGAAAAAGGGATTCATCCAAATCTTTTTGTCAATTTTTTTTTAAAATATATATATATACGTTAAAAATAGTTTTTTTTAATGTATATAGGAGATATTAATTCGATTTATCTTCTTCATATGTTTACTTTTTTATATTTTAAATTTCCTTAATAAAAGTTATGATTCTCCCACTCTAATAATTAACAGCTTCAAATCCAAAAGTCTAAAGAAGAAGTTTGGTTAAAGATTAAAGAACATGTCTATAAACGGCTATTTGATTTTATTTCTACAAAAATGCCACCTCTAAATGTAGCTATATGTCATCAATGATAACCTTTTTGGATAGAAATAGGTTTAGCTCTAAATATGCAAAAAAAGGGTTAAAAACTTAAATGTACAATTTAAGCACCTAAATAACCCCTATATAACAATAGTTTAACTTTTCACCTATAGCTATAATTTTTTTACAAAAATAAAATAAATAAAAAATAAATAAAAAATAAATCGTATATTATAATACAACAATTCACGTTCCTATATTAAATAAGATTTCATTCCTTAATTTTCTCTCATTTTACTATTTACCTTCCACAAATCTCTCAATAATTAATCCCTCAATATTTTTATTTCCTTATTTTTCTCCTCTTTTCTAATCTTCTTCTTAAAAAAACTAATTCTCTTTTTCTCTCCATCCTTTTTTTTCTAAATTTTTTCTCTCTCTTCACTCGTCTCTTTCTCCTTTTTTTTCTTTTTACAATTTCTTACCTCATTTTATTTTCTGAAAAATTTCTTTGTTTTTCTTTAGTTCTCTCCCTTCAATTTTTTTGTTTAAATCCTTTTTTACACCAATGTAGTTGGAACATATAACAAAAAATAAATTTACCATCAATGTATGGATTTATTTATTTTGATTTATTTGGTTATAATTTGGTATGATTCATTCATTAGGGTAAAATTGAATTAGGTTAATTTGAACTTGACACCAAAGTTAAATCATCTTATACACTATGTAAATTAATTTAATGATACTAAAAAGTTGGTACATACTTGATTAGATTATGGTGTTACGTATTATAGGGTTGTAAGATAACTAAAATCAACTTTACCATCAATTATAAATCAATATTTTTTATAGTTCTAAACCAATATATCATCAAAAAATTAGTCATACCATATATCAAAGTATATATATATATATACTATAACATATTGCAACTTTAAGTCAACAAATCACCATTATTTTTTAACCAACAAATCCACCAATTATTTTTAGTTGTTATAGTTATTAAAATTTGAACTTGACTCAAAGGTTACACCACATTGTACACCATGTAAATTAATTTGATGATTCTAAAAAGTTGGTATGTACTTGATTATATTATGGTGTTATGCATTGTAGGGTTGGAACATATAACTAAAATCAACCTTACCATCAATTATAAATCAATTTCTTTTATTGTTCTAAATCAACATATCGCCAAAAAATTAACCACACCATCCATCAAATTGAAATCAACAAATTACCAATATTTTAACTTATATCATCCATCAAAATATATACACTAAAACATATTACAGTTAATAACCAACAAATCACCAATTATTGTACCGGATCAGCTACCAAAGTATATTCCTTAATACATATCACTATTTAAAATAACATATCATCAATAATTGTACCAAATCGACCACCAAAGTGTATACACAAAAAAGAATGTGTTTAAAAATTATTCTGATAATTTATGGACCACATGATACAAATCATATTCACTATGATAATGCAGATCTTCTTCAAATTAACAGTTGTAATTTTTTATTTTGAACAACAATTGGGATCTTCACATCGATATAAGCCTTCATCAAATAAGGACTCTTTCCGAAAGTATTATCAAAAGCAACTTTCTTACTCATAATTGATTTATTCAAGAAGTAAAAAAAAATATTGTGTTGTATGTGATGATTTTGAAAAGAAATAAGGAGAAATATTTTCAAGTATGAGATACAAAACTTTTTCTTGAAAAAAGATGACATTGAAAAAGATGGGGAAAAAATGTGCAGATTGCGTTTACCAAGGAAAAAAAGAGTGCATCAATGGTATTTCTTCGGTGTAAGGTTAACAAGAGAGAGAAAGTAAGATATTTATTAAAGAAACGTATCCAAATATAATTGTGATTGAGATTCTAAAAAATAATTAAAATAAAAGATAAATTATGACTCCCAAAAATTCAGTCCACTAACCAATAAAATAGGACATAAAATCGTGTCGATATTTCATTTATAATAAAATGTCATATTTGTAATTAAAATGTTAATGTAGTAAATAAAAAGATTAAACTAATATTATGTAAATTAAGGTCTTAAATAGAATATTTTTGTAATTTTACCAAATGATTTGAAAATAAGTAATTATTCAATTTAATAAGTTAGATACGGGTTGAATAACTGATAGTTTTAAATATAAAAATAAGATTAAATATGAATATTATTCATACTATTATTCACTAAAATTTGAATATTCAAGACATATTATTAATACTCATTTATGTATGCTTGTTATTTTTATGAGTTTTTGCTTTTTAAGAGTCTAAATTTATTTTGACTTTTAATTTATGTTTTACCTAATTATTTCTGAAGCCGTGGATAATAATATTATTCATATAATTTGTCGATAAAACCATATTTTATCCATATTAAATATGGGCATAAATTATCCATTTTGTTTAATTAATTTTTAATCCATTCATATTTGATTCGACCAACGGTTTGACAGTACCCCTAGCCCCATAGTATACCCTTTACTGTGATGGGCTAACAAGACTTGAGGAGATTGAGGTTGAGATATGAAGATATGCACAACGTGTTTAAAGTTGGTTAACTTATAGAAATTCCACTAGTTTAGATGTAATTTGTTTTAGATACACTATATTCAAGTAAATTTATATGTATTTGAAATATATACATAGATAAATATCTCTCACCTTTCTCCTATATCACTCGTCAGTCTCATATCTCGCTTGCGTATATGATATCCCAGATCATGCGAATCACACTAGATACATGTATCTAGTTTGTAGTTTGTATATTGTGTGATTCACATGTATCTGAGATATATAGACAAATTAAATTTCGCTCGCCTGCTCCTGTTCTCGCTCACCTTTCTCCCTTATTTCAGTATATCTGATAGCAAAAAACATATATTTAGATGTATCTGACTTAATATTTGATATGGAATCATAAAAAGTGAAATAAAATATAATTATTTTGAACTATAGGAAGAATTAATAAATATGATAGAAATATTTGTATAATTAAGTAGCTCCACACTGCAAGTAGGCCATTTTTAGCCCATGAGCTAATTAATAGTGAATGGTTATCTTTTTTTTCAAAAAAGATTTGCCAAGTATTTCCAATGTCAGAAATTTACAGCTCAAAAGTAACGTCTTGAAATTAAATTGACAGAGGTTAAAATTCTCTCTGTTGAATGTCTAAATAATGCTATTATACAATTATTTATTCCTCAATAAGTATATTGCACATGTATTTCTTACTAATAAATATAAATATTTTATAAATAAAATAAATAATATTTGACTATATGTGCTATGAGTTATATGAAATTTGAAAGAAAATATAAGATCGAATCGATGAATATCTAACTTTATATTTTGTATATCTTCCTGAAGAAATTAATAGCTTTGTAAAAATCTGACTATCTTAAATATGGGTGTCATATTTATTTATTAATATTGAAAATTTTATATTCTATAGCACTTGACTCAATCTTACAAATAGAATTAGTTCATATTTTCAGATCATCTTCTTTAATTTATTTTTTATATAATTTAAAATATTTAAGAAAAAAACAATAGTTTATAATAATTATGATTTTAATTTTCATATTGAATAGAAACTGATTGAATGTGTATAACTGTTTCTTACACGCTATTATACAAGGTTGATACATATTATATACTAAATATATAAACACTGTTGTGAAAAAAAAAACATTAGCTATATGAGTGAAAACTGAAAATATGATTGTATATATGTAATATTTTATGTTCAGTTGTGTTTTTTTTAATTTTTTTTTTCTTATTTGAACTTTTTATTTGTTACCTTTATTAGATTAATGCACAAAATATTTACAGTTTTTTGTACAAGAATTGTTATTGCAATAGTATTTGAGTGAATGAAAAAATGTTTGTTCAACTTTTTAAAGATATTCTGGTATATATATAGTTCAACTTTAAATTTAGAGACTTCGTATAAACTAGTTAATTACTAATATATACTATTTGTTAATCTAATAACAACATGTTGTAACTTAAACCCAAACAAAATTACATCTCCTATTATTACAATAAATAAAAGATTTTGTGGCAATAATATAATGGTATGATACATGAATATGCCCTTTAACTTGACTTCAACTAATATCTATGCCCTCCAATTTTGGGTGTGCACAAGTAGACATTTAAATTTGTATGAAATTAAATAAGTAGATACATGCGTCCTACGTTGCTCATGTATGACGCCACGTAGGACGCATGTGTCTATTTGTTCAATTTTAGACAAGTTAAGTGCCTACTTGTACACACTCAAAGTTGGAAGGCGTAGATGACATCTAAAGCCAAGTTAAAGGGCACGTTTACGTATTATGCCTAATATAATTGTTATATTATATTTAGCAGCAATAATAAATATGTATATTTATAATCAACACTTTAATTAAATATCGCTAAAAACTTTAACGGCTTTGAATGCAATGACATTAACTCAATTACTGTTAAGTGATTTTACGATAATATTAAAAAAATAATTATTGCCACTAAATATAGCTTTTATAACCATGTATTTGAGAGAGTGCCCACATTAGCCCAATACTTAGGGCCCAAAGCACTAGATATCTAGTAGGCTATTTATTAAAAATTCAATAATGTGATTGTGAACACTTTAAGTTCATTTTCACAAAATCGTACTTGTCCAAGTTTATTCAATTTTCCACTATAAATTGTGACACAATCATTCACTCATTCTCCATCTTCACTTTTCTCTATCTTTCAATATAATATTTACCATATATAGCTCAAATTTTTTCATATTAAACTTTGGAATATGAAGAAGGGTACTTCTTTTGTTGCAATAATATTTTTGGTTCTTTTTCTTAGTGAATTGCTAGTCATGGAGGCCGTGACATGCAATGTTATGGAGTTAATTCCGTGCGCCGCAGCGATCATGACATCACAACCACCTTCAACGATATGTTGCGCTAAGTTGAAAAAGCAAAAGCCTTGTCTTTCGGCGTACTTCATGAATCCTAACTTTAAGCCATATGTCAAATCTCCTAATGCCAAGAGAATTTTGAAAACTTGTGGAGTACCCGATCCTGATTGTTGTAAGGGTTCTATTAAAAAAGTTCATAGAGGATGATAAAAATACGTCGTAGAATGATCTATATGCTGTATCGTCTTTTTATTATAAGCATTTCATAAATACCCCTAAATAAAATGGTTGTACTACTATTATACCAACTACCACCTTTCTTTTCGTACTTCAATGAATCTTGTACTAATTAATAATTATGCCAACCATATTTTTACAAGTCACAATATTAATGACGCTTATTGCTAATTATAGAGATATTACTAAACTTTATAACAAAACATAGCAACACTAATTTTGTAAAACGTATAACATGAATGTAATTTGTGTATATATCTATCGTATCAAACATGACTGAAATTGCCAAGAATTTGTGTATATACTACGATTTACGCACAATTTCAATCTTCTATACATGATGCCAAATCCTGGTATATTTTGGCACCATTGAAATAACACAACCAAGATTACAAATACACAAAATCAAATTAAATAACCTTATCATTTGGTATACAATGTCAACAATTGTGATTTTAATTCAACACTCTGGCATTGGAATGTGAATAACAGTTTCATAATTAAATTACACTATCCATGAAGTAGTAATTGTTGTGCCAAAATCATATACGTAATTGTACGTGGTCAAACAAGTAATATAGTGATTATTGCGAGCCGGATTATCGAACCTAAAAGAATTTTAATCTAATTTATTTTTCAACTGTAATTACGGGAAAGTGTGCAAAAAGAGTTTGAATAGTGATTTTAATTGAAAGATTGCAATTAACATCTAAGAAAATTAAATAACAATGACTCGAGTTCAACTATGGTTTTAATCAAGATTAGAGAAATTTCAGAGCTACGATTTTCATGTGAATTCATGTCGGGTGTTTTCAATCTTAGATTCCGCTTGGTTATCGAGTTACTGACTTACGAGGTTAAAGATATGATTATGGTCTCCCAAACCTCTAACCGTCTACCAAAATTGAAAATCTAACTACATCGTTGAGCGGGGATAGATTTAACCAATTATGGAGCATTACATCATCTTTCTGTTTCTTAGCCAAGTGAGGCAAGCTAGGTATATCCCTATCCTAGATGCAAATCAACTTTTGTTTTGGTGAAAAGTGATCTCACTCCTTATGTTCTGCGTTCTATCTCTCTATCTCTCTCACGAATTTAAGAAAAGACAACATATGTATTTCAGTAGTGGTCAAGCATAAAATAAAGAAAATAAGAAACAATACCTAATCAATCAATGTGCAATTCCATCCTACCTACACAATACCTAATCAATTTTGTTAGTACATGGACACAATTACAAATAAACATGGAAATGCAATAAACTTTATTCTCAAATTTAGCTATAATATGAATCTAAATTTGATATTTAGGCATATAAATATGCCCAAAATCAGTGATGAATGAGTATACAAGCTTCAAAGACCTCGTTACAACAATTTCAAAGCAACTAGACAAAAACAACAATGCTAAATCGATATGTTGAAATCAAACACATGATAACTAAAAGTCATATGCCAATGAAAATCTACAATGACATATGTATATATGTGGAGTTGAAGAAGGAACACAGAGAGTTTGGAAAGTATCAGTTGTATATAACAACAAAGGATAAGTACATACAAAATATACAAGATGGATATACAAGTGATACACTTGATTTGGTACAGTCATAACAGTTGTGAAGCATATGAAGGATACAAATACAATGAAAATATGTTGATAGGGAATCAAACTAAAAAAGAAGTGCATAAGGACAAGTATACAAGGACAAAGAAACAATACCAAATGTGATAAGGCACTATCTTTTATTTAATTGAATTGCATTGATAATTGATATTTTCAAAAAGTATATCTTATGGTTTGGCATCTCAAACTTTACATGATCATTTAGTAGTGACAATGTAAAATTATTCAACTAGTAGGGTACTATGACACCCGAGCTTTAGATAAGAAGTTCCACTTTCGACAAAACACATGGGTAATGTTGGGTATATACGTAAGTAGGTTTTACCTACTAGTGACACATTTTAAAGCCGTGTGAGCCTAGACCCAAAGTGGACAGTATCACTAGAAGTCTGGGTACGTATTCGACTGAATCCAGTAGCTTTTGCTCAGATAATGTAGTGTTATTTTAATGGAGAATTACCTAAATTCCACTAGTGTAGGAGCTAATTAATTAAATACACTTTAATTTGGGATATTACGTATTTTAGTAGATTTTGGTGCATCTATATACGTTGAGACACATCTAGATACATGTATCTCATGATACATGGAGTCAAAATTAGGTGTAATTTGTTCTAGATACATTGTATCCAAGTGGATTCCAATGTGTCAGGAATACATGACAAATCTCACTTGCCTCCCTCGCCTCTTTCCCATCTCGCTGCCACTCTCCTATGAATTTGATATCCCAGATACATGTGAATCATACCAAATATATACAAATACATATATCTAGTGTGTTAGTGTATCTAGTAGCAAAAATACTATCTAAGTATATCTTCCTCAACATACGATAGAAAATTCTTAATTAGTGGTAAGTTATGTATCTTCCTCACCTCTAGTTGTATGTAGTGTTTTTTTCGAATAAACTGAGAATTTTTTCTACTCAAAAAAATTCTTTTGTTGTAAACCAAACCCTTCTGCCACACTCCCACATCAATTTCATGAGTATTTTTTGAAAATTTTGTATGAGTTATTGTGAAGAGTAATGGTGTATATTGAAAAGTTGAAAAACTTTATGAAGAAACTTGAAGAACAACAAATGAGTTTTGTGAATTTATGAAATTAATCCAAAATTGTGATGGCAATTTATTAGGTTTGTGTTGGTGAACTTCTAGTATAAAAAATTTAAAGTATAATAGGAAGAATTAGACCAATTTAACATGAATTTAGTGCTTAATTATGAGAATGTGAAGAACATGATATTGAAAATTTTTAAGAATGTGCAAACTTGATTTTTTTAAAAATTATTTTTAACATTTAATTTCTTATGTGACATTAAAAATGACATGGAATTTCATGTGTAAGCAGTTGTGCTATATGCACATACATCGAATGAGAAAGGTGTTTAAAATATTGTGTTTTAATGAGTTTAAAGGTTCAGTTGACAAAGCTGTAAGTGTAAGGGTCCAACTGACAAACGGAACCAAGAACATGGATCTCCCAGATCATTCCGCCATTAATATATTACTAAGTTGTTTATCATCTTTACTAATAGTTTCACCAAATCAAATTACAAAGTGTCCTTCCAAACAAGTTTTTAAATCATGGAGTTCAAACTTTTGACTATACGACAAAAGTTAGGTTTTAACAATTCAAAATTCCAAAATCTAAAGAAGGATTTGGAGGATCGATGAGGATAGGAGAATTGTAGCCTGAATTTGTCAAATCTAACTAACTTTAATTGACTTTTAAAATTTGGGTACAACTTTAATAACATATCTAGAAAAGCTACCCGGTATACACACTATTGTCATGTGGAGATCGAGGTTTTGTTTGATATTTGGTTCGCATTCGGTTAAATATTAATTCTATAACTTTTTTAAATACTATTTTTGAAAATCATATTTTTATGTCGAAACACCTGCTTAAAAGATTGGGGAAACTAAGTCCATACCCCATAAAAGAAATAATTACAGATAACTATCTCTTTACAATTAATATCCAAAAACTTTGATATTGGAAAAAGAATCTCCGCTGCGATTACACCCCTTCCCAAATTCTCCTATTTTACACTTCTCCTTCTACTTCAATTCAAGTCAACACTCGGTTCCACAACATTTTATGAATGGAGAAAATTGCAATTCTTCCACAATCACTATTTCATCAAGTCAATTATCAATTCTTAATGAGGGACTTCTAAAATCCTCAATGATAACATAATAATATATTGCGCAACAGAAAATTGCATAACATAAAATAGCTCAAATACTGAATGACACTATTATAGTATATATATTGTGATGGTATCATAAAGGTTTTCTCAAGTCATTCGATGGTATATATATATATATATATATATATATATATATATTCTATTTGGTTTGATTTGGTTTAATAATATAAAAAATCAATTAAATTGATTTGATTTTGATCAATAACCGACCCAAATCGATCCTTAAATACCCCAGTAGTTATTTTCTTTCTTAAAATTTGGCCATACAATAATTAATTTTTAAAAAAAGGAGTACTTTTTACTTACCAAAAATTTGGCCAAGCTATTGAGGGCTAAACACACCATCTGTAGTAGGACTAAGCTATATGCCATATATTTCATCAAATTTGTTAAAAAAATAAAATAAAAAATGTTAAACCATTTATAAAAAAAAATCAACAATATGGCCTTTTAGTTTCATTTTTTAACTTAAAACAATTATAACGTGCAAAATCGAACCCTCAACAATAAGGTGAAAACTTAGATAGCGCACCTAATAAATCAACTTAGCAACTAAGATTATTCTAACTTTTCTCTATAAATTCATTAGCTCTCCACCTTTACTTTATCACTTTTCTCTCTTTCTATTAACATTGCTCAAAATTCTTCACAACATTGTAATATGAAGAAAGGTATTATTTCTTGTGTTCCAATATTCTTAGTCCTTTTTCTTGGTGAATTGTTGGTGAGTGAGGCACAAACATGCAATGTCAATGAGCTGGTTAGTCCTTGTTTTGCGACGTTCGCGTTTTCATCGCCACCCTCTTCAGCATGTTGCGCTAAATTGAGAGTGCAACAGCCTTGTCTTTGCGAGTACATCAAGAATCCTAACTACGCGCAATATCTTAGCCGTCCTCTCATCTCGAGAGTTTTAACAGCTTGTAAAATACCAATTCCTAATTGTATCCAAAAAAGTCCACCACCACCGATGATCTAAACGATATCATCTATATGTCTTGTGGTATTAAATAAAATGAGTATGTTGCTATTGTATTAGCCATACTTTTATATCCTACTTGGATAAATCTTGTGTTTAAGAACAAGGAATATGTATGATATGATACATATATATTGAATCTTGCTAGCTCTTTGTTACGTATTTCCAAGATAGCCTAGATTTATGATGTTTGGCTTAAGTGTAAACGTTACAATTTGTTTGTTTGGTTTAGACATGACACATATTTTTAAAAAATAAAGAAAAGTTTCGAATCTTATGGTATTAAACTAAATATCATATGTAGAATATATCAAAATATTTTTTTAATCTTGTAGTTTTAAATATGTCACATAAGAAGTTAGAATTAAGGAGTTGCCAAAATAGGGAAGAGACATTCTTTTTTAAATGAACTCAAAGAGAAAAAATACGACAAACAAATTAAAATCAAGAAGTACCATTTTTTCATAAGAGGAACAAGCATAACTAATAAATTTTGGGCAATTTGCGCATATAGCCACTCAAAATAACTTAATTAGGCTTCATAGCTATTGTTTGCTAATTACGATTCGTGGCTACATGTTAGATGGAGGAGAGAGGCAAGCGAGATTGTGAGAGGGAGGAGAGAGGCGAGCGAAAGAGGGCAGAGAGTTGAAAGAGCTATTGTATTTGTATATCGATTAGATAATTGTATATATGTAATTAATATTATATGTATCAATGATTGTATTTGTATATCTGCATACAATTTGTATTCGTATACAATTTAGTCGAGTTCAAACATTTGTATTTGTATATCCAGTCTCTCTCGCTTTATATAAACATAATTATACATTTCTATTTGTATAATTTGTGTTTGTATAAAGCGAGAGAGAGAAAAGAAGAAGAGAACTGGGCTGCAACACCCCAAAAATTTCTAAGTTAAGACCCAAACCATTCTTCATTTGTGAATAAGATCGTACCAGGTGATTCTCAAATTGCCCATATATGTAAAGGTAAAGTCTTTAGTGTGTGAATGATTTTGGATATAAATTAAGGTCACTAGAAACTCCTAGCACAAAGTAGAGTCGAAAGTTTCCTTATCGATTAAGTTTTGATGTAAGATTCTCTTTGGGTCAACTTCAAATGACCATATTTCTTAGAATATAAAGAGTTACATGGACCATAACCTATTAAATTAAAGGCATTTGAATCTCCTTTCCATCGCCACCAATTTCGCAACAATCTGAGTTTTGAGTAAAATGTTATGGCCATTTTAGTAACCAGATACAGTGCAGTGACAAATTAGCCGACAGAAAAATATTAAAAAATAATTTTTTAAAATCTTTTTACCTCTAAGAAAATCCTAAATGAATTTCTTGACTAATTAAGGACCCAAAACAATTAGATTTTCATCTCTTAATTCATCATTCTCTTCTCTCTCAAATCCTAAGACAAAACCCTAAGGAAAAATCAAAGTAGAAGACTCCATTCAAGATTCTTTCCATCTTTTTCAAGATTCTTCTTCAAGAGATTTCAAGAAACTAATTCAAGAATCTCAAGAAAGGTTTTCTTAATTTTCTCCTTCAAGCTAGGATTTCAAGGCTTCTAATCAAGTTCTTCTTCAAGATTCTTCAAGAACCTTGTTCTTCAAGGTATATAAGGCTATCATAGTGTTGGACTAGTTCGTCCTCACGCCCCACATCTACTTTCAAATCAATAAAAGAGTAATCTAGGATTCTATCCCTAGATTTGAGTATTCTTGAGATAAGTTGATTTTGAGTTCTTGAGTTCTTGTTTATTTTTGAAATTCTATTCCTAATTATTGAATTTCTATATGTTATGCATTAAGATTCTTGATTTAATTCGTTCCTGTCTATATTTCAACATGAACCCTATGAATTGAGTATTCTTGAGATTAGTAGTATCTGTAACACCCCAATTTTTTTTTTGAACTAAGACTCGAACCATCCTTCATTGAGAATAGGATTTTACCGAGGAATTTAAAATTTCTTGAGTGTTAAGGTCACTAGATGTAGCACCTTGAATTCCAAAAAGAACTACAGAGAGTTCATTCAAGCCATTCCTAAGTTCCTTTAAGTTTTGGGTCAACTTCAAACGACCATAACTTTCAGTACATGATGAGTTAGGTGACCCATAAGATATCAAATGAAAGTTCTTTAAATTATCTTTCCAACGCCACTGAGTTTGCTAAGTTTTGAGTTCGGATGAGTGAGATATACCCTTTTGGAGTCAGGTTGTCCAGGTTAAAGAAAGTTACCCGAAAATAGTGAGGGGTATTTCGGTATTTTCCTTACCCAATCAGATTTAATTCATTTTTAGTAAGGTTTTAGGGGTCTAAACTGATTAAATTCAGTTTTATAATCCTACTATACACTTAGGGTTTTAGTTGAGAGTTAAAGAAGAGAAAAGAAGTGAAAAGAGGAGAAAAGAGGAAAGGATCAAAACGTTCGTTCAAGAAATTTAAGATTTTGCCAAGAACCTAGTTCTTTGAGGTATGTAAGTTGTCATAGTGTTGGGTTCGTTCACCCACACGTCAATCATGAGTTTCTTTTATGAATTTCATCCATAAGTTTGGATATATTGAGTTCTTGATAAGTGTTCTTGAAGTTTCATTCTAAATCTTATTTTGTTGGGGTTTTGATGAATTCTTGAGATGAAAGTGAGTGTTTTGAGGGCTGTATTGAGTAGATTAATGTGTACTTATGTTGAGTAATCGAATCCAAGTGAGTGGGGAAGAAACCATTCAAATCTAGGCGAACTAGGGTGAGAAAACGAGCAAAGAAATTCGTCGGGGTTTTATGGGAATGGGTTGGCGCGTCTCCCCACCATTGCGCTAGAAGAGAGAATATATAGTTCATGGGCTGGCGCCCTGCACCACTCAGTGCACCAGGGTCGCCTACCCCACCCGTTCTCCATCGTTTAGTCCGTCTGAGTTCTTTCAAAGGGTACATTTACCCCCCTTTGATTCTAACTACTCTAAACTACATCTAAACACCTAGAAATGATTCATATTATGAATCATAACCTTGAATTCATAATTCAAATTCAAGGTAGAGTTAAGAGTCAAATCTTGAGAGCTCTTTCAAATATTTTGAGAAAGTCCCTTTGAGTCTTTTTGAGGAGTCTTCTACAACTTCTAATAACTTGTTTCAAGACTCGAGCAAGTGAGTATGAGAATGAGGAGAATGTATTCATGAATCTACATTATCATCACGAGATCCTTCATATCATGAATCATAACTCTTGAATTCATAATTCAAATTAAAGAAAGAGTTAAGAGTAGAGTTCAAGAAAGTCTTTGAATTCAATTGTGAATCATTTGAGATCAACTATTGATTTGAGCTATGTTTTGAGGAAGTAATTATGAATGAGAAGAGTCGTATACATGAGTTCTATATTGTTATTTAGACCCTTGAGTTGAGTCGTTCATACCCATAAATTCTGCATGAACTCCATAAGTTGAGTATCTTTGAGAGGAGTAGTATCTTCAAGTTCTAAGTCTTGAGTATTGAGTTCCTAATCATTTTGGGATTATATTCCTAATCATGGGCTACTACATATTCCTAATCATGGGGCTACTACATATTCCTAATCATGGGGCTACTACATATTAACCATAGCTATAGTTTGTTAATTACGATTTGTAGCTACATGTTAGATAGAGGAGAGAGGCAAGCGAGATTGGGAAAAGGGGAAGAGAGGCAAGCGAGAGAGGGTAGAGAGTGGAGAGAGGCGAACTGTTTATGTATATCATCAGATAATTGTATATATGTAACTACTATGTATATGTATCAATTATTGTATTTGTATATCTACATATAATTTGAATTCGTATACAATTGAATCGAGTTAAAATATTTGTATTTGTATATCCAATCTCTCTCGCTTTATACAAGCACAAATTATACATTGTATTTGTATAATTTGTGTTTATATAAAGCGTGAGAGAAAGGCAAAAGAGAACTGAATAGGGAAAATTTTGTATTTGTATAATTATAAGTGTATAGGGTAGAGAGATATGTATTTGTATATCCCGTCTCTCTCGCTTTATACAAACACAATCACAAATTATACATTTGTGTTTGTATAATATGAGAGAGAGATTGACATAAGAGAAGCGAGAGAAAGACTGGGCAGGGAGAGGAGAGAGGCGAGGGAGATGTGACTGAAAAAAGAGGAGAGTGGCGAGCGAGATTCCTGAGAGAGGGGAGAGAGGCGAGAGAGAGAATGTAATTATAGCTAGAAGTAAGTTCCGAATTGTAATTAATGCAAACTGTAGCTATGTTAGCTAATCTATATATATATATATATATATATATATATATATAAAGCAGAAACATAAGTCTGTTGATCAGTATTTGTATTTTTCTTTTTTCTCAATTTTTTGACATTTTAATTATCATCCATTCTCATATAATATTAACACAATATTAATCTGACTAGCTATTCAATAACAATTACCCTTTACCTCTCAACTTCTTTCTACTATTCAATAACAATTACATTTCACAAGTGAATGCACACCTTTGTTTTGGTAAAATCAGGGGCAAGTGTTGTATTTCAGATCCATGTCTATTAACAATAGTATGTACAGTGCGAAGAAAAACGGGGTTTCTAAAATTTGTTATATTAATGATATTGTTCTTGAACTTTCAAGCATTATGGGGAAAAGACTGAAAAGTAAACTTTGTTTTGATTATTCATTTTTGGTACCAATGTCGCGCTATGTTTAGTGTCGTAAGGAGATGCCCTTTAGTATTTTGATTTTCGTTTGTTGAGCTATTACAATTATTGTTTCATTAAAATTTAATCTACTTATCGAAGGCATTTTGCAATAGATTGTTTTTCTGTTGTTTCAAATTTATTGGAGAAATTTTGTTGTTTTATTTTGCATTCATATGACTGCAACTCAGCCGGACTAAATTCCATAAATTTTGATTGACTTATCCCAATGCCATTTAGATGCCAATATGTTGTCCATCAACTTGAATAACATCAAAGTGGTTATCTATTTATTAGTTGCCAACACTTCCATAACTCTACAACTCTTAAGAGTGCACCATCAAGGATGAACGTACTCCACATCTTCTTATTAAGGAGTAAGTTGGAGGATGATGATGAACAAACTTCTTATGTTCACATTAGTGTGTCTCTCAAGCTCACCTAAGTTGCAATGGTGAAGAGAGGGTCCGTAGGAACAAGCTCACTATTTTTGTAGTCATTACTCTGTCAAAGAGTGAATACGAAATGGATACAGTTGCCTGGCATAGTGTTGAATAAATAAACATTTGAGGTTCTTAATGGTTGGAGGATGATGTAATTGCTACCTATCTTAAAAATGAATTGTATATGAAAAACACTAACAATCATAATTGTAAGCTTAATTGGTGAAGTCATATACAAAAAATTTCCTTCAAGTATCTTATCTTATCCTGAAGTTTGGAATTTGACTTGATCTTGATCATTTTTTTTTTTTAAAAACAAATAATTTTATAAATTTATTCATGTTTTTTAGATTCACTAGTTAATAGTATATATTTACTTAACTGCATAATTTTGCCTATTTATAATCAATACTCTATAATAATAAAAAATCACTAAATTTTTTTATAACTTTAAATGAAATGACATTAACTCAACTGCTGTTAGAACGAAAAATTTGTCGCCATACTATATGTCTTAAGTGGATTGTCCTAAGTTTATTCAACAAATTTTCACTATAAATTAAGATCCATCATTCATTAGCTTTCAACGTTTACTTCACTTCTCTATCTTACTATATACTCGAATATTATTCTTGAAAACTTTGGAATATGACTTAGGCTACTTCTTCTGTTGCAATATTTTTGGTAGGGGTAATGGCCTTTTTTCTTGGTGAATTTCTAGTGACAGATCAAGTAAGGTGCAATGTCATGGAGCTACGCTCGTGTGCCCCTGCGATTTCATCGTCACCACCACCACCGCCATCCACTCTAAAATGTTGCGCTAAGTTGAAAGAGCAGGAGCCTTGCTTTCGTGAGTTCCTCAAGAATCCTCTAGCGAAGCCATATGTCAACTCTACTCGTGCCAGGGAGGTTTTAGAAATTTGTAGAGTACCCTGTCCTCAATGTTAGGATTTTAACCCAAAAAAAATGTTCACAGACTATAATAGAAATACGTCGTAAAATGGTCTAAATGTTATCATCTATATGTCTGTGGTATTACCTAAGGTATATTTACATATTCCTGAATAAAATGGTTGTGCTAGCCATACCTTTCTTTTCCTACTTGGATGAATAAGGAATAATATGACTAATAATATGACATATCGAATCTTGCTACCTCTTCTTTGTTACATATTTCCAAGATAGCCAAAATTTATGATGTTTGGCTTTAGTAAATAGTAACGTTAGTGAAATATGTTTCTTGTCTATCAGAAACGGTCTTTTTACCTTCCCAGATGGGGTAAAATCTGTCTCTTACTTAAACCTTACTTGTGGAATTACACTCAGTATGTTATATATTATTGTTGTTAGTGAAATATATTTGGTAATTAATGTCTCATAGTAAGAAATAATATATATATATATATATATATTACTTGGGGTACAAGGGTATCCACATGTATTCGTCAAAAATGAAAGTCCTTAAACTTCAAACTCGAGCGGAGAAAAAGAAATGAAATTAGAAATATATTTGTAAATGTATGTAGAAATTTGTCAAAAAAGTTACATGTTTCGTGCTTGGCTTCCGCAGTAACAATTAACAAAATACCAAGAACAATTAGTACCAAGTATTGAACTTCAAAATTGAAATGGAATAAAATGTTAACAAGTTAAAAAGTAAACTAGTTTAATCAACCAAAGAATATATTGAAATTGCAATATTTTTAATAAAGAAGTAAATGATTAAATTAAATTGATCTTATTTTTAATTGCAGATTGATTAGTTTTTATATTAATCGAGTTGAGTTAATCCAATATCAATCGAACTAAATCAATTAACCATAAACTGGTTGAATTGATCTAATGTACACCAATTGTTTTTCAATTTTTTCTAATGAGATTGTTAAAACATGTGATCATCTCAATTAAAAGTTTAAGAGGTTAGATAAAGCACATTTGAAGATCTGATATCAAAAACTCTATCGGCTCAGATACCATATTGAAGTACGTTTGACGATTTCATCAAAACTGAATATCTGATTCAAATGTAACAAAATCTACTAGTGTTTATGTGTCCACCTTAGATGGACTGCAATGTCGTGAAAATCAACTAACTAAGCAGATAATCATAATCATTGCAAGATCGACTATGAGTCAGAGTTGTAGCTATAGAGGTAGCTGATTCTAATGCTGAGAGGATGAAAAATTTCTTAGCTAATATTTCTTTAATAAAGGACGTATTGTCTCTTGTGTCTATGCATGGTGATTGTCAAGTAACAATTACTATTGTAAAGAATAAATCTCATAATTGTAAGAGCAGATTCATGATTGAAACATGATGTTGTTAAGCAACTACAGAAAGATAGAAATACTTTGATTGATTATGTAAAGTCAGAAATGAATTTTGTCGAATTTCTGATTAAATCCGTGGGAAGAAAATTAATTCTTCAAACCTCAAAAGAGATGAAATTAAGGCCGACATGATTGTTAATAGAGATAGTAACCCAACATATGTGATTGGAGATACCATAAAGTAGGTTCATATGAGTAATAATAGGTTGATATATTGCCCAATAAAACACAGTGTTTTAACTACTACTGACCGTGAAGATGAGTTATTAACTCTTAATGAATTCATAATCTTTAAGGATGGTATATTTATATACACTTAATAAATTCACCTATAAGAGAAGTGGAATGAGGTCGTCTCTATGATATTTTAACCAAGTCTCTAGAGCTCTCATGAGTAATCAGGCATACAGAGCAAAATCATATTGAATAGCAAAATTACATAGATCAAAATGTGAAATGATAAAGTGTCTTAATTACTTAAAATTAGAATTATTAATTCATAAAAAAATTATACTTCACCATTAATCTTAGGAAAAATTAGTAAACTAGTTATAATTCCTAAAATAATTATTAAAAACTTCTACACTTTAAATAATTATTAAAATGTCAATATGTCAATATTTTAGAAAATAAATTGTATCATAATATAATTAAATTTTTTTCCTTTTATTTCTCAAATCAGACCCACATTGTACCATTTTTTACTCCAACTATCAAGTAAAAATAAAATAAATACCCCCATTACCCACTTACCATCTTTCTAGGTTTTACCCCATATCACTCCTTTCTCTCTCTTCCCTTTTTCACCATTGTTATCTCTTTTGCTTGTTCAAAAAAATTAATTTTTTGAATTTCCTACACTTTGTTCAAAAAATATCATAATTAATTCAAAAGATTTTTCACCCATTGACAAAGGTAAATTCGAAGTCAACAAGTATTTTGTGAGATTTCTTATGATTTTGTTTTCATATTCATCAAGTATTTTGTATTTCGGATTTTTCGTCTTTTAAACATTATTGTTTGATTTTTTTTTGTGAGTTTGTTTTCATATTCACCAAATATTTTGTGAGATTTTTCTCTTTTATGTATTTCGGATCTTTCGTTTTTTAAATATTATTGTTCAATTCTTTTGCGATTTTGTTTTCATATTTGAGATTTAGTAGATTGTAGTAATCCATATTGGCATTCATACATAATATATTGTTTGATATTTTTAAATATTCATATTTAATAATATGGGGTTACTAATGCACGAGTGAATACGGATTCAAATTTGGATTTGGTGAACAAAAATCGAAAAGAGGAACATAGAGGAGGAGGAGCAGGAGCAGGAGAAGAAGAAGAATTCATATCAGAATTGTATTCATATTAATTTTTGTTTGTCAATTGTTTTTCTTTTACTCAACATTTGTATTTTTATTAAAAACATTGTATTTCTTTTTTAGTTTATAGTCATTCCAATAGGTATGCCAAATGGATTTGTATGTATTAAGCATAGATGTATCCTATTTTTTTCACATTCAATTTGTATTTTTTTTTTTAGAATATTGTATCGTTCCTTAATAGATTGTATTATTTCCACTATGTATGCTATTTTTTTTTCCAGAATCTTGTATCCCTATTTCTTTCACAGTCAATTTGTATTTTTTTAAGAATATTGTATCCTTCCTCAACTGATTGAATTATTTCCACTATGTATGCTTTTTTTCTTCAGAATCTTGTATCCTTTCATAAATCATATTCATATGTAATGATTAAATTATATAGGGATACAATCAATAATATTTCTGTAATACAAATAAAACAAAAATATTTTTGACAGTCATGTAATACAATTTTGATCACCGGAATACAATTTTTAGTTTTCACTATGAAAGTAAAATACCAATTTTAAATTTGAATGGTAAATGGAACATATAAAATGTAAGAATTATTGGTATACAATTACGATGAAAACATAATAAAAAAGAAACTGTTCCAATCGAATGAGGAAGGGGATTTCTTTGAAATTGTAACTGATGAGAATTTTAAGTGATATGTTCCTTTTTTAAAATATTATCTCTCCTGGTTTTCTCCTTTCTGTTATTAAATAACTGTGTATTCTTGCAAATCAAACAAATAAAAAATACATAAATCAGATACATAACAAACTAAAAAATTGACATTTTAAATAAATATTAAAAGTGTGGCTAAGAGATCTTATTAAATGTCAAAATATTGACATTTTGAAAATCTTGCCCAAATTTTATAAGATAAATTTGTTAGTCTAGGTTTGATTTACTGTCCAAAAAATATCATATCTACTGCATTTTGGCCATACAAATTCAGCAAATTATACCCTTCCTCTATAAGTTCTTTTATTAAAATATATGTTGAAAATTATAGGTAAAATATTTATTTCAAAAGAATTATTTTAAAGAGTATTTGAGTTGTGGTGCATTGGTGGGAGTGCTTCACCCTTAACTAGAGGTCTCGGGTTTGAGCCCTGAGTATGGAGAAAATCCTGTTGGCAGCGCCACCCCCGAATGGGCCCTGCAGAGTGCGATTTGGATTTAGTCGGAGCTCCAATGTGGGAGTGCTTCACCCTTAACTCTATATTCTTCATGTTTACTTTGTTGAAATTAATTAATATTGTTGATTCACGTTACTTAATTAATTAGAGAAGGTTTATTTAATTATGGAGAAATATTTTATATTATTGAAATAGTTTCTTAAGACGATGCCCAGCACGATTTAAATATTGTTCGTTTATTATTTAAAATATTATCGTAGTACTAGTTTATTAAATTTCAGTGTTATTATTTTACTAAGAAATAAGTAATTATATTATTAAATTTTTACCATTGTTCCCCAACATTACTAATACAGTTTAGTTATTAAATGATCAAAAGGGTTAGTTAAACCAGAATTAAAGAGCCTATAAGTAAGTGTACAAATCAACTTATGAATTTTGGCTGATTTTCACTCTTGGCTTATAGTCTTATACACACTTTTGGTTTGACAGGTGAAATAGCCTTGTAATAATTATATACATTATGACCAACTAATAGGTCTATATAGACTATAGTTACTAGGATGTTGTCACGACCCAAAATGGATGTGATGACACTCGTCTATTCCTATTAGCCTCAGGCTAACGAAACGAAAAAAATGCGGAAAGTAAAGCAAGAACAAAATAAAAGCGAAAAACTTATTCATTCTAAAATAACCCCAAAACCTGGTTGTCACATGTACAAGCCACTAATATAAAGATATACAATTTAAAAGATAATACAAGTCTCAATGTCTTCGTTTCTCGAATAGAACAAAACATAAAGAAAAAAGAACAAGAGGTCTCACCGGGATTACAAGTACTTACCTCTCAACGTCCCTTGACAAGCCTCAGAAAATAGGAAAAGAAGAAGATCACACGAGTCCGGGCTCGGAACCTACACAAGTATAGAAGCATGGAGTGAGTATATACCAAACAACACGGTGCTCAGCAAGCAACCTACTAAACAAAGTAAAACTAGATAGAAATCGAGTATTTCTTACATCCCAACCGAACCTCCTCAAACTACAACCTGAATAGAAATCAGCTCAATATAACAGTTCTACAATACACAATTCACAAGGCTTAACAATTACAGTCCAATAGTCACAGTTCAACGACCAATAAGTATCAAGTCATTTGATCACACGTTCCAAGTATGTCAATCACAAATACCAAGTATGTCAATCACATATATCAAGTAGATCAATCATATACGCCAAATTGATCAATCATATGCATCAAGTACATCAATCATATGCATCAAGTACATCAATCACAATAGTCAATATTTGCCAGAACGGTTTTCCTTCGACACAATATCACTAGTCGAAACCATTTCCCTTCAGCTTTCACACAATGTCACTTGCCAGAACTATTTCCCTTCGGCATTCATATCACTAGCTGAAATCATTTTCCTTTGGCTTTATCACAAAATATCACTTGCTGGAACTATTTTCCTTCGGCATTCATATCACTAGCCGGAACCATTTTCCTTTGGCTTTATCACAAAATATCATTAGCCGAAATTATTTTTCTTCGGCTTTATATCATATCACTTGCCAGAATCATTTTCCTTTGGTTTTATATCATATCACTTGTCGGAACCATTTCTCTTCGACATCAACATCACATGTCTCATCACAGTGCACAACAATTAATGCAAATAAGTAATTTCACATCACAAGAAATAGACTACAATTCAAGCAATTAACGGCCACAACAATACCATCAAGACTTTTCATTAATCAACAAATGAGGGTCCACAACAAGGCAATTCACAAAAATTTATGATCAACACATTGTGTTTTTCATTAATCCACTACAACAAATTCAATTATTAGTGACAAATAATTTTGTCACTTAAAATTCATATTTCGTCACAAAAAAAATTTTGTGACGAAAAATAATTCGTCCCTAAAGCATGGGTCACTAAATGTGTATAGAGACAATTTAGTGTTTCTTCACTAAATAGAGTTGTATTAACTACGGAAATATTTTTTGTCCCCAAATGCATACTATTGATGACAAACTTGTACATCATAGAAAGTAAAAACTTTTGTAGGTAATTGTATTTTTTGTCACTAAAGAGGTTATTAAGGCCGACGAAATTGATGTGTCACTCATTATTTAGTTTAATCAGTGACAAAGTCATTTTTCTCTAATATTATATGTATTTCGTAGTTGAACAAATATTATTTCGTCACTAAAAACTATCATTTACATACAATTTTTTTCCGTCCCTACATGTATAAATTAGTGACAAATTTACTTCTTAAAAAATTGTTACCAA
The DNA here is from genome assembly GCA_029582245.1 of Solanum etuberosum. Classification (NCBI taxonomy): domain Eukaryota; kingdom Viridiplantae; phylum Streptophyta; class Magnoliopsida; order Solanales; family Solanaceae; genus Solanum; species Solanum etuberosum. Next base: position 23,236 of record JAJONR010008242.1, read on the forward strand.
AAATGATCATGTCGTCACTAAAAATATATTTTTTACCAACAAAACAAATCGTCACTACAAAATGTCATCATCAGTGACAATCACAATTGTCATAAAATAAAAAGTATATTGTCATACTTCTGTGACAAAAATGTGATTGTCATAGAAAATATAATATAATCACCGCTAAAAATTAAGCTTTTGAGGATGAAATATTGTCACCAATCACAAGCATCTAATGGGATATAATTGCATAGTGGTACTATTTAGAATTTGTAGACCATTTCTGTAAACTTAAAAAATATTTTTAAAAATACAATTATTAAACTTTATAACCTAGAACAGTTTATTTTATGACGAGCAATATACAAATTAAAAATAACAGCATACTAAAAGAAGCAAGATAATAATTAATTTTTTTTTACAGTCGATCATAAATGACATTTATGAGATGATATCTCATTACATACTCTTCAAGAAAAAACTAATATCAAGTAAAATTAATCCAACTTTGAAGTCTAACTGAGATATACTAAACATTAAATAAACTACGCCAATAATGAAGATTGCTTCTCAAAATACCATTACAGAAGCACCTCTCTAGTAACTAGTCTTGATTTCTACCTTCCACACCCTGTATAAAAGAAAAATAATTATGATTTAATTTCATACTTTAAGATATCATGATAACAACAACAATACCTACTTACTCTCAAATGTGGTGTCAGAGGATAATCACAACTATTTATATCAGTGCCCTATAAAGTAACGTACACAATTGCAGGAGAAATGAGAAATCATATTGCACAAAACACGAATGAGGAAGAAAAAGAATCAATGATGAGAACAAAATCCAAAGCTATAAAAAAAAAATGGACAATATTACAAATCACTTAATACTGTACGTCTTCTTTTCCTTTTTTTGTTCGAAATCGAACTACCTTCTTTTCCTTTGAACAACAACCCAGTGTTACTATACTTTGTTATAGGAAAATAGCCAAAGAAGATTGAGTCTAACAACCAAAACAAAACTGATTATAATGGAAATAGAAAACAATACAATTGATTATTGCACCAAAAAGGAAAACAGAGTAGCATTGGATGTTTACTGTGAAGTGAAAACCTATTTTTTTTTCTTGTAGTTTTAGTTGTTTGGTGTTAAAAGAACCTAATTGTATATTCCTTGAAATATCTGAAGCTTTTAGCAGATATCAGGAAAGGTGTTTACCATTTTTATAGAACAACGTTAGATTTTCTTTTAAAATTTACACAAACTTGGTGTAAATATATTAGTACTGACCTGCAACTTCTTATCTCATGTACCCAATGAATCAACTTGTTCTCACTTTAAACAGAACTTGTCAGAGACAAACATGAGAAGTACTTGTAAAATATTGTATTTAAACAAAAAAAGACAATATATATATATTAAAGGGACATAATTAAAGCAATGTAAGCTGCATAAAAAGTTGAAAACATATTTTTGTTAATAAAGGGAAATGAACAGAAGACACTAGCAATGGTTGAACTTATCATGAGATAAATGGTAGTGGGAGTTGTAGATACTAACCATGAGATGAACAATAAGATCTGATAAGTGAGTAGGTTCACTTGCATCATTCTCCTAATGTATGACAATAGTAAACAAGTAGAATATCTATATCTAACTAAGATGTCGTATTATTGTAAATATCTCGTGCAATACTTTCTGAATAGAATTTGTATCTTCATATGCGATGAACCATTTTTATATCAAAGGCACAAAGTTGAATGCTAGCCTATAGCATTGGACTAATGAAGATTAAATCAGAATAAAACACAAGCCAAACTTGGGAGGCATCACCTCTAGAAAACACAAACTAAAGTAAAACTTTACCTTAATTGTGTCAATTCGTAAGAAGCTTAATAGATGAGTCTCTTTTATTTTAGTGAAGCTTCAAGTATTTAACCAAGTTCAAGTTCAACCTTTAAAAACTGAAAATATATAAATTAAGGTTCCATTATAAGAAAAATCTGGTAATACATAAATTCAAATTCCTTCACGTAGTTATCAAGTAAATTCATTTGAATGCTAGTTTAAATATATGTCCATGTTTTGAAAAAGACATCAAGAGTGGCTGGTGAGCTATTATAAAATGGGCATAGAAGAGACTTATAGAACAGAATTGTTATTATGAAAATAAAAGAAAATGTCCATGCTTTGAAAAAGGCAGCAAGAGTGGTTGGTGAGCCATTATAAAATGAGTTTCAGTTTTGCTAGAGTTAGCTTGGGGCATGTCCCAGCATCTCTAGTCAGTTAGAGGCTAATTTCAGACATAGTTAGATTCAGTTTTAGATTTGAGTTTGACCTTTCAGTTGTTGTTAAACTCTCAATCTTTTATATATTCAGACAGTATTGGGTATTCCCCATCATTTCAGTTTATATCATGTTTTAAGCTTCCGCATAGTATCTTTGGTTCAGTTGTTTGTGTATGCTTATGATATGCCAGCTCAGGGTTAGCTTGGAGTCACTCGTGATCCTAGGTCCCGTGTTCACGTCAAGGGGTAGCCTCAGAGCGTGACACCTACTTTATTCAACTTTCCACTATAAATTGAGACCCTATCATTCACTAGCTCTCCATCTTTACCGTTACTCAAATTTCTCCAAAATCTTGGAATATGAAGAAGGGAAGTGTCTAGATATACACTATTTTTAAATGTTTAGAAACAAACTTTATATATCTAAATATTATATAAAAAGTACTATAAGTGATAATAATTTACAATTCAAAATATTTGAATGACATGAAAAACTACTATTAAAGAAAATATTCCTTTTTGAATCTCAAAATTTCAAAAAGGTCACATAAATTGAAACGAAAGGAATAATTATTTCTAATATTTCCTAGATATGTGATGTTTGGTATTAGTACCCAATAAATTTAAGGGGCTTATAATCAAGGATTTCAAGAGACTTAGAGAAATAGGTTACTCAATTAATAGTCATGTATGATTAGAAAATAGAGAGTCGCTTCCTCTAATTGAAAAAATAAGGTTTAGTTTTGATTTGTAAGATTAACAATCACATGCCATTTAATTTTACAAAGAAAATCTATACTTATAAAGGAAACAATTATGTATCCCTCCATTTTAATTTAACGGAGTTTTAAACAGTAGAGAATATTTTTAAATTAAATTAAAAATGTATTAAAATGCCATTTAATTTTATAGTCTTAAGCGTGAAAAGTGAAATTTTAGAATTAAATAATTGTTAAAAAAGAAAAAAACGTTTTTTTAAAATAATAATAATAAAAAAAGATAAACAAATTAAAACAGAGAATTTTTTTAAAATAAAATAAAATAAAATGAATGGACGAGTACCTGAGATTTCCGGTGAGTGTCAGCGGAGATGAGACATTATTTTTTTATTGTTTGAGTTTTTGGTGTTTGGCGCCAAGAAATGAATCCGAATTTTAGGATGACTGACCCTTTTAATTCAGTTCCACTTAAAAAAATTTATTTATTTTTAAATTTAAGTGAGTTTCTTAATTATTTTCTAGTGTTTGTTAAGTAAGAAAAAAAATATTACCCCAAGAATATTTATATATTATCGGCGGTTAAACATTTATATGTCAATTCTTGTGTTAGTTCCAATTGGGTCGAGGCCAGCCTTATGAGACTGCCTCTCTTCTATCAGGATTGGTAGTGGGGGTAGTGTTGTTTTGATTTAAGGAAAAAATTGTTAGCCCTTCCATGGTCGCATAAGATGTTAGGATTGCATGAGGGAATATTGCCAAAAGGTGTGAGTTAAAATTAACTTATGAATTTTGGCTGATTTTCACTCTTGGCTTATGTTTACTTTAGATTTGACACATACAAATTACATGGTATTAATTATGGATTATGACAAATTAACAAGTTTATATATACCATCGTAATAATTACGTAATGAACTGGTTGGTCATTTTTAATATTTTGCGTGAAATTATCATTTTACCCCTCTCGATATTGGCCCTGAGTCATTTCAGACTGGATTTTAAAATTAGTTTCGAGTTTTGAGTAAAAAGTTGGGTGTTATGAAATTTTTTGAGTTTAAAAGGCTAAAGTTGTTAAAAACTGGTCTTCGGTCTCTTTCGGAGTTTCAAGTCTCGGAATGGAATTCCGTCGAGGTCATCAGTTCCTAAATGTGAAAATTGATCTAAGAGAGTTGTCGGTTTCAGACTCGGAGTCTTTTTGTGGATTTGAGGTACTAAGTTGGAAATTGTTGAGATTTTAGCCTTAGAGGTGACTTTGGTCAATATTCGAGGTTAGGATGCTTAGATTGAATTTCTGACAATTCCGTTGGATTCGAGGGATGGTTTTATGCCTAGAAAAAGTCTTGGTTGATTTTTTAGAGGCCTCGAGCTTGATTTGGCCTTTTTAGGTGTTATGTTTGCTTCTTGTGACTTTCATGAGTTTTGGGTCAAGGAGACCTCGTATTTGTGTTTCGACGGTTCCATTGACTCCGGAACGTCGAGTTTAGTTGGGTAGCATATTTGGTTGTGTACTCTGGGTTTCGAACGAATCCCGAGGGTCTGTTCGGAAATTTTATGTCTTGTGTGATTTGTTGGTTTATATTTTCTGGTTCTCGGTATGTTGTTCATCGCGAGCACGAGACCTTCTCTCGCAATCGTGTAGGGTCTGTGTGCTGGTCAACGCGATCGCGTGAGTCCTACTCGGGATTGCGATGGTCAACTTTAAGGAGTTGACTTGCTTACCCATTGCGATCACGAGGCCTTGGGTCGCAATCGCGATGAGAAATTTTCGCCTGAACAGATTGTTTTGTAAAAATCGAGGTTTCAACCCTATTTCACCTGCTTTGAATATTGAGAGCTCGGTTATGGACGATTGCAGGAGGGTTTTCAAGATTCAACTTTTGGGTAACAATTTCTACATTCTAACCCCCACTGATTAATGGATTATTTTGATGGTTAAAATAGAATTTTACTCCCACTTGAAATGAGTTTTGAAAAGGTTGAAGGAATTTGATAAATTTATGATTTTGAGTTGAATATAACTCCATTTTCGAAATGATTTTTACCTTTGAGTTCTAAATGTTTTCAATAACATATCCAAGTAACAAATTTCAGATGCAAACCTTACTTTCAAAATCGGGTTTTTGATCCAATTTGACCCATTTATTCATGTTTGATATGGGTGTTGTTAGTTTCGAAATCTCACTGTGAAAACTTGTTTGAATAGATTGTGTTGATTTGGATATCGTTCGGAAGGGAAAGACTCAAGTCTTGAATTGATTTGTGATTGATTAAGCCAAGTGAACTTCTTAACCTTGTTAAAGTTTGTAGAATCTTGAATTATCTTTCTTGTATGTGTTGGGGAGTAATGGAAATGAGGTGATGGGATAAATGCTCAAATCGAACAACCTTAATGATAGAAACGGGGTTAATGAAAAGGCAACTTGTTAATAATGTTGTGTTAAGTTGTTTGAATTGTCTTGAGTGTTGATATTAAATTGGTGGTTGATGAAATATTTTGATAGTATTGTTGTGGATATGAATTACATGAATTTGTCATTTCCTCATTATTGTGTGACACATGCCTATTTGCATCGGTTCTAAAACGTTGTGATGAGTTGTATTATTATTGATGTCAAGGTCATTACCAGTGAGTATTATTGATGTCGAGGTCATTCTTGGTGAGTGTTATTAATAACGAGATCATTATCAGCGAGTGTTATTGATGTTGAGGTCATTGTCGGTAAGTGTTATTGATGCTGAGGTCATTGCCAACGAGTGTTATTGATGCCGACGTCATTGCTGGGGAGTGCTATTGATGTCGAGGTTATTACCTATGAGTGTTATTGATGTCGTGGTTATTATCAGTGTGTGTTATTGATGCCAAGGTCATTATCGGCGAGTATTATTAATGCCTAGGTCATTGTCTGTGAGTGTTATTGATGCCAATGGCATTGCCGACAAGTGTTATTGATGTCAATGGCATTGCCGACAAGTGTTATTGATGCTGAGGTCATTGCCGGTGGATACATGGACTATGGGTGTTTCCTATGAGTCTCGATTGATATTTTTTTATAGATGAACTTGATTGTTGTGATTGATGACTTGATACTTGTGATTGAATAATGTGATACTTAAGATTGATGAACTTGACTTGATACTTGTGACTTGAGATTGATGAACATGACTTTGATATTTGTGGTTGATGGTCTTGATACTTAAGATTGATGGTCTTGATACTTGTGATTTGATAAAATGTAATTGTTGGACTGTGACTATCAAACCTTGTGAATTGTATATTGTGAGCTGTTAGATTGAACTGATTTCTATGCAGGTTGTAGTTGTGGTGGTTCGGTTAGGATGAAAGGAGTTTCCGTTTTCTAGCTAGTTTTACCTTGTTTTAGTGGGTTGCTCGCTGAGTACCGTGTTGTTTGCTACTCACTCCTTGCTTCTACACTTGTTTAGGTTCCGAGCCCGAATCTGTGTGAGTGGTCTTCTTCTATCTACATCTGAGGATTTCTGTGGACACTTGAAAGGTAGTTGATTGTCATCCCGGCGGGCCCTCTTGTCCTTACTTATGTTTTGTTTTATTCGAGAGATAAAAATATTGAGACTTGTATTTATCTATCAATCTCTGTTATTATACATTAGTTACTTGTACACGTGACAATCAAGTTTTGGGGGTATTTGAAAATGGCTAAGTTTTCCGAGCTTATATTATTATTAGTTTATTTCTATATTTCTTTCGTATTATTGGGTTTTAGGCTGACTTGTCTTGGTAAAATTAAACGAGTGTCATCATACCCATTTTTTTGGATTGTGACAAATTACGCCTAATATAATAACAAGGTGTCCTAATCTAATTGACTTGAGGACTTTTTAAGCCCAAGAACTAATAGTGACTAGTGAGTAGTGCCTTTTTTCAAAATATGTTCTTCAAGAAAGACGTGCCAACAAAAACCTTTCAACTTTGTTGATTTTTCAACAAATGAATGATGTATGATGTGTGAACGGATTTCCATTGGTTAGAAATTTGCAGCTTGGAAGTAACCTTTGGGAAATAGATTAATTAGAATCATAAGATCATTTAATTTATAAAATAGGTACAAAGCGTATATATAAGATAAATTTTATTATAAATATACATAATTATACATAGAAAATACATATTATATATAATATGTATACTTTGATAGTGTGTATATTTCATACATATTGGTAAATAGCTAGCTCATGATTCTTTTTTTCTTTTTTTTTTGTAGTTGAATTCCGAAAATCAAGTTTAGCCATATTTTTTTACTTTAAGTTATTCACAAGAAGTTAAAAATAACTTTAATATGTATTCATAAATAAATATAACGTAAATTTAAATTTTAATATTTACTTTTTATTTTGAAAATCTATATTTTCAAATGGTACGAAAAAACTTGATCAAACACCCACTCAGAAATTACATCTCCTTTTGGTGGAGACATGATTGTACGTTTAGTGAGGCCCCACTGACCTAATACTTATTGCCCAAAGCACCATCTCTAGTAGGACATACTTATATACAATTTTCACCAACAACTATAGGCCAATAACAAAAAATAAGTCAACAATGTGGCCCAATTGGTGTCATTTTTTCCATAGTAGTTGATTTGCCACTTTATTCAACTTTTCCACTATAAATTGAGACCCTATCATTCACTAGATCTCCACCTTTCTCAAATTTCTCCAAAATCTTGGAATATGAAGAAGGGGAGTAGTTTTGTTGCAATATTCTTAGTCCTTTTTCTTAGTGAATTGCTTGTCACGGAGGCCATGACATGCAGTGTTACAGAGCTATTTCCATGTGCCGGGGCGATCATGTCATCACAACCACCCTCTTCGGCATGTTGCATTAAGTTGAGAGAGCAAAAGCCTTGTCTTTGTGGATACCTCAAGAATCCAAGCCTTAAGCAATATGTCAACTCTCCTAATGCCAAAAGAGTTGCTAAAACATGTGGAGTATCCACTCCAAGTTGTTAGGATTCTAACAAATAAAAAAAATCACAAATGATGATCACTCATGGATGACCAGAAAACGCCTTTCGTTTTTCACACTTCCTCGAAGTGTAAACACTATTATCTATATATCTGTGGCAATATATTGTAACTCGTACTCATTTTATGTATTCCTAAGCCATGTTAGGTCTTTAGTGACACTTTGTACCGAAATAAAATGGTTCTACTTCTATCGTAATAATCGCCTTTTTCCTTACTTAGTTGAATCTTGTGTTATCCCAACTAGTTTGAGAATAAGGAATAATTGATTGATATATTAATATGTATTGAATCATGCTTCTTTTATCATTCTCTCTATCCCAATTTTTGTGACCTGAATTTCAAGAGTCAAACCTATTTAGTTTGACTATGAATTCGAATATGAAATCATTAAATGTTTAGAAACAAACTAATTTATATATCTAAAAACTATATAAAAGGTACTATAAGTGATAATAATTTACAATTCAGAATATTTGAATGACTTATGAAAAACTACGGTCAAAGAAAATATTCCTTTTTGAATCTCAATATTTAAAAAATATCATATAAATTAAAACGAAAAGATTAATTATTTCTAGTATTTCCTACATATATGATGTTTGGTATTAGTACCCAATAAATTTTAGGGGATTATAATCAAGGATTTTAAAAGACATTAGTGAAATAGGTTACTCAATTATTAATAGTCATGTATGATTAGAAAATAGAGAGCCGCCTTTTCTACAAAAAAAAATTCTTTAGCTTCGATTTGTAAGATTAATAACAAATCACACGCATGACTAAATAAAACATATATTTATAAAAGGAAGTAACAAATCCAATAAATCATTGTGTAGTGCTTGGTGTATTGATTTATTTTTGGAAAGGGAGTGTGTGAGTGGTTTATTTCAAGAATAGGATGGATCAACCAGCTATATTCTTTTCCGTTAGTTATAAGTAAGAAAGAGAGGTGAATCCCAACCAGAAGTCAAGCAAGAATCGACTTCACACATTAAAAATATTATCATTACCTGAAAAAAGCTTAAAAGATCAAAGAAGTTACATTTTTTTTTCATAATATGAGCTAAGATCGCTTAGGCCTTTTACTAATGTCCCCACACTAAAAAAGGAAAATTTATGTAACTTTGAATATTAACAGTAGTTTCCGAAAAGACTAATAGTCCTTATTCCTTGCCTAAATATACAACCCCGCATAAAAAAAAGTTGTTGACTTGGTTGATTAAACAAACAAAGGAAACAATGTATCCCTCCGTTTTAATTCAACGAAATTTTAAAAAGTAGAGAAGATTTTGAAATTAAACTAAAGATAGGTAAAAATGTATTAAAATGCTATTTAGTTTTACGGTCTTAAGAGAGACAAGTGGAAAGTTATGATCAAATAATTGATAAAAAAAATTAAAAAAAATAAATTAAAACAGATAAAATATCTATATATATATTATTATTTTTTTTAAAAAACGGACGAGTACATTAGATTTCTAATGAGTGTCGTGGAGATCGGGAGGTGGGACATCATTTTTATTTTATTTTTAGTTTTGGTGTTTGGTACTAATGAAAATATTTTCTAAATAAAATAATATTTTTTAAAAAAACAAATTTCTTACTTATTTTTTAGTGTTTGTTCAATAGAAAGAAAACATTACTCTAAGAGCGTTTATATGTTATCTAGTAAAATACTATAAAGGCGGGACGGGATGAAAAGTAAATGTTGGGGTGGTGGTGGTGATAGGAATGTAAAGGGGTAGGATTGAGAGGATTAGGTAGGTGAAAGGAGATAAAAATATGAAATGTCACTTATGTAATTTTTTTTTTTTAGCATATATTTAGGTATTTTTTGTGATTTTCTTTGACTAAAGATTTGTTAGCCCTTCCATAGTCGCATAAGATGTTAGGACTGCATAAGGAAATGTTGTCAAATGGGCATTATTTGGTCACTTACTAAATAGTATATAATTAATTATTATTTTCCAGTTTACCAATTGTATATTCAACATTATTTTCAAGAGGCTAATTAATATGAACAAAGAGAAAAATAGTAAATTAATCAATCTATTAATAATTTTTTAAATTATTACGTAAAATAAAAAATGTTTAGGTATAGAGGAAGTATATATACAACTGTTATAATTACGGCTAATATAATTACAAGGTGTCCTAATCTAATTGACTTGAGGACTTCACAAAATATATTCTTCTAGAAAGACGTGCCCCATTTTTTCCACAAACAAAAAACCTTTCAACTTTGTTGATTTTTCAACAAATAAATGATGTACGATGTGTGAACGGATTTCCATCGGTTAGAAATTTTCAGCTTGGAAGTAACCTTTGGGAAATAGAATAATTAGAATCATAAGATCATTTAATTTATAAAGCGTATATATAATGTATATTATATAACAAATATAAATAATTATACATAGAAGATACATATTATATAGAGAAAAGGCATAAAATCATCACTGAAGTTGTCTCGGATTTTCAAAAAAACACCACCTTAACTTTGCAACCGTCCTATTACCCCACAAAAGTTTCTAATATCGTTATAAAAGGGTCATTTTGACCCATTCCCTCATTTGGGTTGTGAACACGCACAAGAGGCGTATGAAACAGTGTTTTCACTGTGAATAACCAATATAAACGATTTCATTATAAACTTTGGTACTCTCTTTTACGAATTCATCATCTTCCCCAAGTACAATAAGGTATGAATTCGTTTTCTCTTTTAATTTTCAGTGAAAAAAGGTTAATTTGAAGCTTTTCAAGGTATAATTTCTTCTTAATTTCATTTAGTTTTGAGTAATGAAGATATTTTTGTGATTACGTTTTGAAGGAAAATATCAAATGCAATGTTGAATCGTATTTGTAATGATGAGAATGATTCGATATTGTGAGTGAAATTCCGACGCAAACATGAAGACTTACTTTCAATGCAAACTTCATGGTCGGAGCACAATCCAGGTCGACGATTTTGGTCTTGTCCACGCTATCGTGTATGCTTTCTAAATCATTTCTGGATATCTTTTGTTTATGTTTCTATGTTTTTGTTTTTCTTTAATTTGTTTATGACGTATTTTAGGAGAATGCATGCAACTTCTTTAGTTGGAGGGATTGTGAAGATGTTGATATATGATCCAAGTACGTTATTTCGAGATTGGCGAACAGAATTAAGGAGTTGGAAGAAGCATTAGCATGTTGTGAAAGTCGTGTTGAAAGTAACAAATGGATGATGAAGGAGGAGAAGAAGAGCTCATGTTGTAACTTAAAGCTAATTGTCTTGATTGTTGTAGTGTTTTTCCTATTTTTTAGCCTAACCAAGAATGTGAAGGATGGAGGATGTAGGTGTGCACAACCAAAATTGTCATAGACATCTTTAGTTACTTTCAAGTTTTGATGTTTTTTTTGCTGTCGAATGATCAAGTTTTTGTTGTTTTTTTGTTGTCGAAATAGTTATGATTTGAACAAGTTGTTAATGTATTTGGTTGTGTCTATATTATTGTGGTAACCATTTGAGAAACTTCAAAAATATGTTGAACTACAAATAGATGAGAAGAAGAAGCAAGTATCAACTACAAAAAGCAACAAAAATTGGTGAAAAGGAGGACTTCATTCCAACATAATCATTCAATTTGAACTGCAACTATCAAGTTGATCTTGTTTTATTTGGTTACACACAAAATCGAGTTTAATTCCATCCAAAAACACTACCAGAATATACATATTTAAATTTTATTTGTCAATGCGCTACTTCCACGGCATAGGGGTCTTCCTATTTGAATTAGTTTGGCTTTGATTGTTAGTAGTAGTTGCAGACCTAGTTTGGTTAAATTTTTCATCCCTCATTCTTTCTAGGTTGCTACTGGTAATAGTTGGCTTACCCTTCCATTTGAATCCACATCTTGGTGTGTAGCCAATATCACCAGTAACAACATCAGCCTTTTTTTTCACTCTTGTACCAGTATTGATGACTCTTCTACTTGGCACTTCAGGCTGCTTAGTCAAATAAATACATATTCAAATTCAAAGACATTTAGGCTTGCATATAAAATCTGAAGTATGCATATAAACTTGCATTAAGAGTTGTAAATCCATCTTCAGCTTGGTATATGACAACACCTACCATTTCTTGGCCTTTCAAAAGGTCTTGTTTATCCTCCACTGGTGTCCTCATGTTCTACTGGTCTCTTGCCTTTTTCTAGGCCTCTTGCACTACAGGTTGCTTCAAAACTAGTTTGACTATATTGAGGTATTCATCTTCCTCTACCTAGTCCTTCATTCACATTTCTTTTTTGAGGCATTCTTCTTCCTCTACCTAATCCTCTTCTTCTACTTCTACCATTTACAGTTTGTACTTAAAACTCAAATATTATAGTATATCTATATTGTCTATAAATGATAGAATAATTAGATATGTTACCTCTGTGTTTGTAGCAGTTCCATGTGATTGAGTTGGAACACCTAGAGAACTTGAAAAACTGCCTCTTCCTGTGCCTCTTCCTCTACCACTTTCATTGTTTGTGGTGGACTAATTTTTCACATATTAGTGCATGAAATTAAAACTAAATCTTTTACAAATGAACACGTATACCTGTGAAGAAGCTCCAGGTGATTGAGTTGAACTACTACCCCTTGCTCTACCTCTTGCTTTGCCTCCTGATGCTCTTACAGTAGCCTGTATATTGATATATCAATACATGTACATATAGCTTACATTTGAAAGTAACAAATAAAAGTACATGTGTCAAAGAAGATGGTTCAACTGACTGACTTGGACCAGTACCTCTTGTTATGTCCCTTGCTCTACCACTAGCCTGTATATATTGATATTTCTGTACATATACATATAACAGTAGAAAGTAAAAATTAAAAATATACCTTTGTCTGAGAAGATGTTTTAGCTGATTGATTTGGACCAGCTTGATTTCTTGTAGGACATCCATTTTTATTGTGTCCTTGTGTACCACATTTGCTACAAGTCACAATAACACCACTTTTGCTAAGCTTTCCCATTTTTCTGCTTTCATTTGCTTCATTTCTTCTAACCTTACTTGGTCTTCCATGCATCTTGTTGATATTTTGTGCCTTTACAATTAAATTATTTGATGTTGACCACATTTCATGACATTAATTGGCCGAATAAAATGGGCATATATACTGAGGTAGGTCTCCTTGTTATAACAACTAGCCACATAATTGATTGGTTTCAACTCCTTGTAATGAAGGGAAGCAACACCATGAGCACAAGGAATGTCCCTAACCTACCAATATCTGCAACTACAACTCCTACTAAAAATGTGCAAAGTATATGTAAAACAATAGTGCTTAATCTCAAAACTTCTTTCTACATTTCAAGACAAGTTGCATTGCATAGACTTATCAATATTTTCTTGCAAAATCTTCAGAGACATAGTGTATATATCAGTGATCCAAGTGTTTGAGGTCTGTCTCAAATCACAAAATTTTTTCATCATCTTCACCCTTATCTCCTAAAGCATTGTGATGATTGTTTTATACCTTATAGGAAGTATCCAAACATTAAAACTATCTGCCATATTATTGTCCACAACATCACATTTGCTATAGTCTTAAAAATATTTCTTGCACCATGTATCCAAGTTGTACCATAAAAGATCATCCAAACATGCTCTTCCTAGTTTCTTCATTTTCTATATATTATCCTTCAACTCAGCTTCAAATGTAGATTTAGCAATCCTCCAAACTACTTTTCTTCTTTCAATTCCTTTCCAGCTTTTACACTAATTTGCAAGAACATGTCTTGCACATTTTCTATTTTCAACCAATGACATTGCCTCTTGAACAACAATTTCTAGTCCATAACAAAGCAACATAACAAACAACTAATAATTAAAATGTAAAACTAAAATCAAACATAAAATAAAATTGTAAGACAATAAATGTCTTACTTTTTGCATATCAATAATGATAGATAGATGATGCCCTTCTCCAAGATTAAGATCATTCCTCACTAGTTCAAGAAACCATGTACAGGTAAACTGATTCTCAACATCAACAATAGCCCAAGCAATAGGGAGCATTTGGTTGTTTCCATCTCTACAAACTACCACTAACAACTGACCTTTACACACACCTTTGAGGAAACATCCATCAAAACCAATCAACATCCTAAAACCTCCAAAGAATGCTTTCTTTAAAGCATGGAAGCAAACATAAAATCCTTGAAATATTTTCTATCCAGTTTCATCTTCTTCTCCAACCTTCACTACATAAGTACTGCCTGGATTAGTCCTTAAAATCTCATCTTTATAAATCAAAAATCTTGCCATACTCCAATATGATCACCCATGATCTCTTGTAATATACTCTGGCCCTAGCTCTTCTTACCGTTGTCCTCCCAACATCGATATGCAACCCTTTTTTTAATAATCTCCTACAACATCACAATGCAGATGTTTGGTTGTTTAGTTATTCTATCTTTGTATTTGGTGGCCAGAAACTTTGAGTTGCAATGATAGTAAAAAGTTGATATCAAACATATATGAACAGGGTTGTATCTTTTAACTATGAAATCTACACTAGTTTTATCCTTACTTGCACACAACAACCAAGGACAAATCTCTTTGCAACATCTCATTCTAACTCTGCTAGGCTCATTCACATATTTTTTTAAGTTGAATATTTTCTTGGACTACATATCTTGTCACTGCTAGTCTAAGTTTCTCAACACTTCCAAAAACCCATCTTAATTTCCAAACTATTTTTTTAAAGTTTCATCAAACACAACTCTATTTGGGCTTTTCTAACAGGTTTATGCACTACTCTTCACCTTCTCCCCAACCTGTTTCATCATCTATTTCAAAGCTAGGAACTTCATCACTTAGATAGTGAGATTCATCTCGTCCTACCTTACTAACTAAGCTTTCCCTAATACTAATATTTTTCTCATCATACCCTATATCTAGACCTTTTTAACCAACATCAATCTGAAGTAGCACCTCTACTTCTCATTTGTGACCTTTTGAAATGCCTCTTTTTACCTTATATTTATATATTCTTGATGGACATCACTGTCAATGTCACTATCTTCATTGGTATTTCCTTCCGTTCCTGATTCATCTTCCACTTCATCATCACTTGAATCATGATCTATTATAGGATCATATGAACAATAGAAAAAGAAGGCGAAGCTTCAGTAGGACCAAATGAGGTCTCAGTTGTAATGTTGGAAGGAAAAGTAGAAGGAAGAGGCACAGTAGAAGGATAATGAGGAGCTTCAAAAGGACCAAATGAGGTCTCAGTTGTAGGGTTGGAAGGAAAAGTAGAAGGAGGAGGTGCAGTAGTAGAAGAGGGAGAATGATTATTAGGGTTAGAAGTCTCATTCAAAGATTCCTTACCTACGCTACTATCACTCACATTGGGGACAAACTCCAATTCAAGTGGGGCCTGATTAGGTTCATTTACCCCATGAGAAACATAAACCTCAATTTCATCCCTATCCTTTATCATATTGAAAAGGTCAAATATAACCCTATCATTATCAACAAGGACTAATAACCCATCCCAGTTATTGAAAAAGTCACAATCTATTGTATATCTTAATTCCTTTATGTAGTCCCTCAATTCAAAGTAAGACACCCTATCAACATCTACTTCTAGGAATTCTTTCACCCCCTCTCAATATATTTAGGTGGGGGACCAAATTCTATTTTCCCCCATGATACCATCTTAAATTTATCAACACAAAAGACATCCTAAAAGAGCATGTAAACAAGACAAATAAAACACAATTCAATCACACATTTCAAGAACAAACTGCTAGCTAAAACAATCATACATATGTATAAAACAAACATAATCACTAACATTTAGCAGAAACACTATCAGAATAAAAGACCTGTAAACAAGTCGATAATGTATACATTGAAGTCTACAAATGTATAATATTACAGTACAACAGAATCACTACCAGTCGTACTAGGTCGACAACATAAAATCCTAACTTAGAATAAAATCATTAACAGTCGCAATAAGTCGATAACACAAAATCCTAACCTAGAACACAATCACTAACAACTGCACTAAGTCGATAACACAAAACCCTAACAGTAGTAATTAGTCAAGAACACAACAAAACACTATAAAATCCTAATAATAGAAACTATAATAGGTCGATTCCAACACTTTTTACACTATAATAATCCCTAAAATCATAAAAATATGATTTTTATCAAATAATGTCAGAAAATTTTAACCTTTTAGGCCTTCAATTCTTTGTTCCTTCAAGAATATTGACCAAAAAACGCGAAAAAGAAATATTATCACCACAATCGTTTGACTTGGAAAATGAAAGAGACTCTCGAAAGCTGAGAAATAACAAAAAGATGAAGACTTTTCTATTTTTGAAATGAATCGGGTCGGGTTGAACTAGCGTGGGCATCATGTGCGTTGTCCCATGGGAGGGAATGGGTCAAACTGTCCCTTTTACAAAGATATTATTAATTTTCGTGGGGTAATAGGACGGTCGTAAAGTTAAGGTGTCTTTTTATAAATCTAGAAAAACTTCAGTGGTGACTTTATGTCTTTATATATACTTTGATAATGTGTATATTTCATACATATAGGTAACTAGTTAGCTCGCGATTTATTTATTTTTTGCAGTTGAACAACGGAAATCAGTTTTAACCATACTTTTTACTCCAAATTATTCATAAGAAGTCAAAATCAAAAGCCCACTAACTAAGCAGGCAATGAAAAGAGTTGATGAAATTTCGTATAATGCTCTAACCTTAACCCTGAGGCAATCTCTATGGACACTCGGTAGCAGCCATGTCTACGGACATTTCTCCCCAGACTTTGGCTGTGGGAGAGCCAAACCCTATCCCTAATCAACAAACATCCTTTGCTACTCGATTAACCACAAATCAGGCTGCCCAAAATTTGACAAAAATCCAGTTGAAACAGATTCAATATGTACATGGGAAGCTTATGATTCAATTCACAAAGGGAGAATGACATGTCATTGCACAGGAAGGAGGATTACATCAAGTTGTAATTATTAAGTTCTTCTCCGATACACTAGAAGTGAAGGATTTGCGAATAGTTTTACCTAAACACTTGGGCATCAAAAGAAACTGTTTAGTTGGTTTACTTGCTCATAGACATATTCTGCTAAGGATAAATCAACATGAAGATTATATGGTTGCTCTATCAAAATTGGCAAGCTTTTTGTGTTTCCATGGAGAGAAACATCTTTATAGGGTATTTCCTTGGACAATAGATTTCAATTTAGGAGAAGAAACTTCAATTGCTGCGGTGTGGATTTCGTTGCCTCGATTATCACCAAATTTATTTGCCAAGAGATCGTTGTTGTCAATGGCATCAGCGGTTGGAAGGCCAATAGATATCGACAAGGAAATACAAGACAAGACAAGGCCTAGCACTGCTAGGGTGAAGATGATACTGGATATTATGGACTAGCTTCCTAAGAGGATGAGTCTCCAGTATTTGGACAAGCAGACCGGTAAGATTCAAGATGTCTTTCAAGAATTTATTTATGATAATTTACCTTTATATTGTAACCAATGTAAGCATCAAGGTCACGATGAAAATAATTGTCCATTGATTTTGAAAAAGAATAAAGATAACAATCACAAAGATGATGGAGTGTTCGGAGATGAACAATTCAATCGGGAGAAATTCCAAGGTGATTTACGATAAATTTTAAATGAGAAGATGGGACTTTCAAACATAGATCAAAGTACTGATGATAATACTCAAGTTGCAGATGCAAATAATAATGAACAGCAATGGTGGAAACACTTAAAATAATGAAAATTGAGTAGTAGATACTTGTGTTCGAGATGATACTCCTAATACTACAGGTACACTAAATTGCACCATAGCTACGGTCTCGCAGACTTGGGATTTGGGTGCAAAAGATGGTATTATTAGTGATTCAGTGATTCCTGTGATTAATTTAGAGTCAGATCTAGCTTCGAATCCTAAACTACTTGTTGCCGATGTTTTATCTGGGAAATATCCTAGTTTGGCTACGATTGAAGTTCTCGTCCATGCTAATAAGGTGCAACAATGTGGAGAAAATTTAGATCGATTTTTTGAATATGGTGGTACATGAGATCATGTCTTCTCTTCGAATGACAATGATAAGGGAGGTTGTACTGAAGTACCAAGAAAAAAAAATTCTGCAGGTAGTACCAAACTACATCAACGAGATTGCACTAACCTAACACGCAAGGAGAAGACACTAAATTGTGAAGATAAAGTATCAAGAAATGTTTTGTGCTCTAATACCTTTGATGCTCTAGTGCTCTAACACCTTTGATGCCCTAGTGATCAATTATGATCAAGAGCTCCATGGATTATCCACTCCAATTCTTCAAGTTTCTAATCCAGAAACTACTAGAATAATTAAGAAGCCACAAACGACAATGTTGAATAAACCAAACCCAATGGTCAAACCACCTATGCCCACAATCAACAACTTAGATCATGATGTTCCTTCCCCATCTTTGGAGTCGCGTGGAGAGTAAATATTCGGACAATAGTTAATCTCCAAAAAGAATGACAAGACTTTGGTGAAGGAAACGGGTGCTTCTGGATGGGAAGATTTAGTTAAGGAAGTGGAGCATATTTCTTCACCTGCAAAGAGTATACTAAGTCCTCAAGCACTCATATTTGTGCCTTTAAGTAAGGCAATTCCATCTATGGCAGTGACAATGTAAACACTATCATCTATATATCTGTGGCATTATATGGTAACTCGTACTCATTTTATGTATTCCTAAGACATGTAAGGTCTTTAGTGACACTTTGTACCGAAATAAAATAGTTCTACTTCTATCGT
>JAJONR010008243.1:0-47795 GCA_029582245.1 Solanum etuberosum
TATCTGATAGCAAAAATACATGTATCTACGTGTATTGAGTCGAATTTTGGTATGACACTATTAATTAGTAAGATAATATATAACTATTTTAAACTATAGGAAGAATTATTAAATATGATAAGAATGTTTCCGTAATTATGTATTTTTTAATTTTTTTTTATTCTCTTGGATGTCAATTTTTATTTAATCATATCGGTAAAAAATGAATAATTAAATAGGCACAAATGAATATTATATAGTTTTTTTGCAATAATAAATTTGTATATGTATATTTTATTAGTATCATTAGGGTTTCTTGTTAAAATTACTCATTTGTCAATGATAATATAAGAGTATTTTAGTTAAGCGAAATTATCAGCCTTAATAAATGGGGTATGGGCTATACTTTTTTTCTTAAGAGAATGAGTATTTTTAAATTACTTTGAATTGGGGTATGAACATATAAATATTTTATGTTTAATGGCTCATTTTATGTAGTTTTTCCTAATTATTGACAGTGTGGCAAAAATTCTCCTATATGACCCTAACAACACTCCTCTTCTTTCTAACAAATTAGAACGGTCAATATAGGTCAGACTTATTGATTGATCCGATTTAATCTGTAATTTGATATGATTGAATTAAGATTTTGGAGTTCATTTAGAAACATAACCTTTTAGCCCGACCTAAGTAAATATGTTGATTTGTGGGGTTTGACCATTATAAGTTGAGGCAATTTGTGGGTCCAATAAAATAAATTTAAAAATAAATTTAAAATAAATAAATAACGAGAGGCATTCAAATTCAAAAAATATAATTAAATTATTATATATTAAGTTAATATTTCTATTTAGCTAGTTATATTGTTATTCATTAATATCTCCATTTAATTCACAAAAATATGTATATTAATATCACATAAACTTTATGTCAGTACTCTTATATATAATTGAGTTTTTCTTACTTATTTTATACACCAAATATTTAATAAAATAAAATTAAAAAAAATAGTGCAAGTTTTTCTACCCCTCTTCATGGTCTTGCATTTTCTCAAGCACGGATTACGGGGAGACAAATTCAGAATATGAATGCACTATTAAAGATAAGAGAAAAATAATATATTTGGTAGAATTGATTCCTATTTTTCTTGATAAATAATTTATATTCAATCAAGTGCATCATTCAACTATTTTGGAGCATAGATGTCAACTGTTAATATTAAATTAAGGAAAAATGGTCTGAAAAATATTTCAACTTTGATCGAAATTGCTGTTACGATACCGAACTTTGGGCAGGACCTATTATCCCTTTGAACTATTTAATACTGTATTTTAAATATATATACTTGCCCAGCTAGTCAAGTGCGTGAATACACGAGACAGAGACACAGGCGCGTCGGGCAAAAAATAAAAATTTATGAGCCAATCAATAACTGTCACGTATCAATACAGTTATTAATTTATATTCATTTCTTTTTACCCACTTTCTCTTTCACTCGGATACAAATCTGAAAAGATCACCATTGAAGGGCTTAATAGGTAAGCTTTAGATTAAACGAATTATTTTCTTTAATTTCGGATTTTTTTTGTTGGTTTTGTTTGTTCTATTGTTAATTAGGGCTTCTAATTTTTTTTCTCTGATTTCTAATTTTTTTTGTTAGGGTTATCCATGGAAGATGTAAAATTGGATTTGAATAGCATTTGTTTTGATAAAGATGATCCAAAGTTGAATGAGGAAGTGCGATGCTTAAAAAGCTAACACGCTATCAAGAACTATCAACAACTAACAAGAAATACGGTAATGCTAAATGACCAGAATTTTAAAAAGTTTATAATATCCTTTTTATTTTAAAATAAACTGATCTTTTTTTCATTTTTTAATTAAAAGGTATTAAAGTTAAAAGGGTAAAAATGTTCAAAAAGGTAAAATAACATAGTGTGAAATAAGTTATTTTACCATTCTGGCCAAATTCTGGCCAAAAAGATTTTTCCATATGATTTGGTCTTTGATTTCTTCTCAGGCATGAGGGAAAGAGAGTTTTGGGAAATAGAATTTTGGGAAGAGAAAGGTTTGATTTTTTTTTTTTTTGACTTTTAAAATATATTTATTAAACTAATTGACTAATTTAATTAATTTAATGAATTAAATGGCGCGTGTGACACTCTCAATTAAGATAGATTGAGTAACTTGACCAGCTGGGCAAGTACATATATTTAAAATACAATATTAAATAGTTTAGGGGGTAATAGATCATGTCTAAAGTTCGATATCGTAACAGTAATTCGACCAAAATTGGAGTATTTTTCAAACCCATTTCCCTTAAACTAATTTTAAGAAATATATACATAATAATTTTAGTTTAACAGACAAAAACCATGAGTTCAACATACACCATGTCATTGCAATATTTTTCAATTCAATTATCATCACAAACAAATACTAATCTCCCTCGTAGAATCTCCAAATTAAATAGAACTTATCTTAACATGATATATGTATATCACAAAATTAAGTCACTGATCTTATTCTAGGCAGATCTTAGAATTAGCACTAAGATGTACGTTTTTTTCCCAATTAATTAAAATTTACATCACATAAAATTTAAAACACAAATCATGAACTTTTATATCTAGGTTAGCTAATTTCTCCTAATTGTTAGAGGTGACAAATAGATGAAAAAGAAAGCCGAAAACAAAAAAGGTGAAGTTGTCATAAACATATTATTTCACTTTAAAAACATGAATCTTGATTACATTTGGAGTCATCAAGATTCAAGATAGCACACATTTTTTCCTAATTTGTTTTGAATACATTATGAGCAACATTGAGTTGAACTTTCTTAGTAGAACTAGAACCATGATCACACTGCTGCATACATTCTTCCATGCAATCAGGATTGACATGACATACAAGTTTACAATGTTCTTTACAAGTCATTTTCACCTCACCAATACCTTCAACATTTGCTACAAAAATCACAATGAAAAATAATGCTACTAACATCTTTGTGAAATTCATTTTTGAGTTAGAATTTTTTTTTTGATTTGATTTGTATTTTGGGATATGCTAGATGAAAGCTAAGTACCACTATTTTATAGCCAGAAATTTCAGTTTCATTAAATTTTGGTGGTTACAATTAATAAACCTCGTAATTAGTGAAAATTAGATTACAGTTGCACCAAGATAAATAAATATAGTACTATCTGCAGTTGTATATGTTTGACCATGATACTATAATGGTATCATTCACACTTATGATATACAATAATCATATCATTCAATATTCATGGTATCATTGAGAGTTTTAAAAATGTCTCATTAAAGACTGAGGATTGATTTGGTGAAATAATGGTTGTTTCTCAGTTATACAATTTCAATATCATAATAATATATGAATAAATTGTGGTAATATCATTTATGTATCACCGAATGACTTAGGAAAATATTTATAATATCAGCACAATATATATAGCATGAGTCAAACTCGCAAGAAAATGATTAGCTGGAGGAAAGTAGATATATGAAGATATTTATTTAGTGATATTAGAAATAAAAAAATAATCAAACTATATTACGTAAATATTTGGAACTCAAGTGATAGCCTGAAAAGATAGACAAGTAATTTGCTATATCATTTTAAAGCTATAGTAATTATGTTAAAATACATTTTACACACTTTATACAATTAAGATTCGTTATAATGATAATATTTGTCTGAAAATTTTATGATTATCATATTGAGGTGTTTTTATATATGTAAACATATATTTGGTGTAAGTGGCGGAGTCAAATTTTTTATTAGGGGTGTCAAAATATAAAGTAAAAAATTTCATGATTATCATATTGAGGTGTTTTTATATATGTATATATATATTTTTGGTGTAAGTGGCAGAGCCAAGATTTTTATTAAGGGGTGTCAAAATATAAAGTAAAAAGGTAATTGTTGCTATCATGGGTCAAACACACAACCTCAAACAACTTTTGCAACCCCTTAACCACTACAATAAACCTTCAACTTATGTCAAGATGTGTCAACACTTGTATATATATTTGTTAAATCAAATTTTGACCTATATATACAATGTAAATTTTCCGACAAAGGAGTGTCGCTTGCTTCCCTAGGGTAGCTCCGCCCTTGTTTGATGTTTAGGTTTCATTTAGCTATTATAAATACAAATACACAAACAAATAGATTAATGATTTTGTGTACCAAAAAAAGCAATGTAAAATTTGTTAACCAATTTGTTTTTAAAGGGAAATGTTATATACCATGAATTCACGATTTAGGTTCGACAATCTCTTAAAGTTGTCAATAAATTTTATTTGGACACTCGAACTACGATATGATTTGATTGAGCATCTGAGTACATGTTAACTTGTGTTCTAAAGCATTCATTACGTAAATATGTTAATCACTTTTATTACGTAAATAAGTTAATCACTTAAAATATGTTACCTCCCTTAATTGTACGTATTAATCTTAACAATTACGTAAAATTACCTCTAGCATATATCAATTGAGATTGATGTGTAGATTTAAAGTAAATGTCATGTTTAATCATATGGTTAACTTATTTACACAATATGCATTTTATAATATGCACAAAAATAATTAAAAATTAAATCAAAATTATCTAATAAAAAACTTTATCAGTTGTAAGCTATCGCAATTCAAGTGTGTCTCAAAATAAAATTTATTGATAAGTTTAAATAGTGGTGAATGTATTTAGCCAAATGGTTAATTACATCGATTTGATGAGAGCTATTTCCAAATATATTCTCTTATTATATAAGAGAGAGCTTGAAGCTGAAGCAGGTAAGTCTCTGTCGACGTGTTTGCTTCAGCAAAGGTATTTTTAAAAAAAAATTAAAAAAATTGTTTCTTTTGTTCTACTTTAATTTAATTAGTGTGTAATTTTTTTGAAATTATGAGATCCGTTTTAGCTATGACATTTTGTTTTAAATTCATATTCTTTGGTTATAGCTTTATTATTTTGAATGTCGATAATATTTGTGTATATTTTGTAACTACTTTAACTAAAAAATCGACGATCGATAACGAAAAATACTTAAATTATGGACATCGTAATGGACCTCTTCACATTAGATTTACGCACGAAAAAATAAGACGATCTACTGCCACATAAACATAATATAATTTATTTTAGAGTAAGAATTTAAAATAATTTAATCAATACCGCTAAATATTTATCAAATATTTATTTTACTAATGAATGATTTAATATCATTAAATTAATACCACCTAAATATAAATTTATGAATAAATATTAGACTCGTACAATTGGTCGTTGTTCATTTCAGAACGGTCACCCGAAAAACGAATAAACAACGACATCAATGCTGTGGCTGACTTCCTGGCCTTTTTTATTCAAAGAAGGTAAAGGAAAGGGGGTTTTTTCATTACTTCAACTAGTACCGATTGATGGGAGAGACCAATGGAAATCGAGACATCACCGTTGAGATCAATACCGCACGAAATCTTCATAACTAGTAATAATATAAAAGATAGTACTATATATTATTCCAAAGAATTACAGCTAGAACAAATTGGATTGGTTAGCAAGAAAGAATATTCACTTAGGCCACTATCCAACTAATCAACCTTTATTTTATTTTATCTACTCCAAAAAGGAAGATACCTTTACGAGGGTATTTTCATTTTTATTAACACGCACAAGCCGCGACAAACAGAATTTTCATTAAGAAAATAACAAAACAAAGAATTATTGGTGCACTGAAACTTTCGTTATGTACAGAGAAGGTTCGATCATAAGAAAAATTCAAAATTAATTTAAATATAAGAAAAGTCAAGGAAATAATTAATTTCTTCTGATATCACTACAACAAATAAAAAGATTTTGTGGTAATTATTTAGCGACTTAATATAATTATTGATATATTATATTTAGTGACAATAATAAATACGTATATTTATAATCAATACTCAATATAAATAATACTAAAAAATTTACCAATATTAAATATAATTACATTAATTTAGTTATTGCTAAATATTTTTACGATAATAAAATAAATCTATTACCACTAAATTTCTACGTGTATCCTAAGTACCCCATGTGCACAAGGATATGAAGTAGTGGATCTTATCACACACATGCAAGCTAGTACATTATTTTTTTTCCTTTTAAGCTATGAACATAAAAGTATTCCATTTATGGGAAAAAAATTAATAATGGAGTTGGAATCATCAAGGTACATTACTTGACGTAGGTGGACAATTATTAAAAAGTGACAAGAGTAGGTTGTGGCAGTTAAACAGTTTGCCTCTAATTTTTGTTTTAGAAATAATGTAGTATAAATATTTATTTTTGAGACTCAATTAATTTAAATTTACATTAAGAAATTTGAATTCTAAAGTAAATATTTCATGCTAAAGTCAAATTCTTGGATTTTACTTGTAAATACTTACCATTATATTACGACTTTTAGTGATAAATAATTTGGCAAGATACGAAAAGACGGTCTATTTTCTTGAGAAATATTATTGAAATTTTAACTGGAATATTGTACTTAAACTGAGAGGCTAAAATGATTATTAATATTGTTGAGTGCCTCCAATATAACAGCAATAACAAACACTTCTAAATTCGATTTAATTAAAACAAAACCAATACTATAATGTATATTTGAATTTAATACGACATATGAGTTTCTAAATTGAGAATACGAACCATACATCTAAATTGAAAATGGGACTCATGAAAAAGAATTAGTTAGGGACATATATATTTAAGAAAACATTAAAGTTATAATCAAATAAATAAAATCACACAATTTAACACTCCCTGAGTTCAAACCAGGTACTCCAATTCAATCTATGTGTTCTTAGTTTTTTCTAAAAAAAGTAATTCAAAAAGAATATCATCTTCTCATATTCAATAATATACATTTTCAGCATTGACGTTTTATTCTTAACATAACACTTCCTTATAAGAATGACATGAAATATTTAAAATTAAAAGATTCAAATGACATATTTTATATATGTTCTTAAATTTGATTTTAAATCAAACTAAGACAAAAAATGAACGCATATAATGTTGTAGAGTAATTAGTTGCGACATGTTTTTTTTTTTTGGTCACAAGATTATAGAAAAAATGAGTTAATAATTAGAGATAAGTATAAGTAAACATTATAAAATTGGCAAGAAAATGACACATAAAAATATTAAAATCCAAAGAGGAATGTTGCTCATTATGAATGATGCCACTTGGCTTAACATGTTTGGTGAGCTGGTTCATTTTGGAAAAAGTCAAAAAGGTATATGCTCTATATTTTATTTATTTATTGGTTTTTCACCTGGTGTTCGGAGTCCACATTAAAAATCCGATTAAATTTGGATCGCACACTGCAGGGCTCATTCGAAAATGACGCTCCCATCAGGATTTTTTTTCATATCCAGAATTCGAACCGAGTCATGCAACTAAGACTGAAGTAGTCCTACCACATGGTAGGTATATGCTCTATAATGTGCATATAAATTAGCATGTCACCCCTCTAAACCAATCACCAAAATACAAATCTTCCTCTTTTTTCTTTTCTTGTTAAAAGAAATCACTTTCATTTCTCACAATATTTTTAGCAACTCTATAAGAAGAAAAAAAAAATGAAGGCAAGTGCTCTTGAACTTGGACATGCTTCAAGGATTACAAGTTCAGTTCCAAAAAGTGGAGTGAATAGAGGAATGTCTATACTTGACTTGTTTATAAGGATAATTGCCATAATTGCCACATTAGGAAGTGCCATTGCCATGGGAACTACTAATGAAACACTTCCTTTTTTCACTCAATTTGTTCGTTTCAAGGCCAAGTATAACGATCTTCCCACCTTCACGTAAGTACTTCATGTTTGATCAAGCTTATAACCTGGTCAAACTTACTTATATGCGCTTTTTAATCAACATGTTAGTATATATGTGTATAAACAATTTAGATGCATGGATCTTAGTAACTAGTAATAACTAGTTCACATGTTGTTTTCCACAGGTTCTTTGTAGTGGCAAATGCCATAGTAAGTGCATATCTAGTACTTTCTTTGGGGCTGTCTATCTACCACATCATGAGGAGCCATGCACAAGCAAGCAGAATTGCCTTAATATTCTTTGACGCGGTATAAATATTTTTTACACTATTAGATTATCATAGAAATTACTATAAATTACCTTTTAAATTAATGATCTATTTGTGTAGACGACATCTCATCACCATCGTCCATCAGTGGATAGGACTTAAAAATCTTCTTCTTTTTTTTGAAAAAACACTATCGATATGTTAAGAGTGAAGGAATATTTAGATTAGAATTTTACTGGCATACACCGACTATATAGTCATCTTTTTTGCACTATCAATATGTTTAACCAAATGTTAGTTACATTCTCTACCAAGGAAATGTTTATGTTCTTGATAGTCAATTTGACTAATTTTTAAAGTTAAATTAGATTAATTAGATCAACTCAATATATTATAATTACTAAATTAACCTTGTTGAAATGAATGAAGGCAATGTTGGGACTACTGACAGCAGGAGCATCAGCATCAGCAGCAATAGTGTACTTAGCACATAAGGGAAATACAAAGACAAACTGGTTCCCAATCTGCCAACAGTACGATTCCTTTTGCCATAGAACATCAGGATCTTTAGTTGGTTCATTTGCAGGAGTTGTACTCATCATACTCCTCGTCTTCCTCTCCGCTATCGCCCTATCTCGTCAATCATTCAATCATTAATTTTTGTGCTTGTCAAGATTTCAGAGTATTTGTGTTCGTGTGATCTTTGTTTCTCTCTTTTGGTTTTCAAGTTTCTTATTTGTGTGTAATGAATGATCAATGATTCTTCTGTACAAGAAATTATATATTGAATATGGTTTGCATTATGAGATATATATCGCGTACAGTACAGTTTTCGGATTTCGAGATTCAAACAATCATATCTTTGACCGTGAATTTTTTTATATATTTTGAATTCTCAATTATTGTGACTTATAGTACTTTTTACGTAGTTTATAAATTTCATTTCAAAATATTTGAAAGTTCCATGCGCAAATTCTCTGTCAAATTTAAATTGTTTGACTCTCGAAAAAACGAAAAGTGTAACATAAATTGAGACAGAGGAATTATATATAAATTAGGATGAATTTTAAATTATTTTACTCTATATTGGTGTTTAAACAATCATAATATCACCATATAATTTAACTGTTTATTGTCTTTGAAAACAATCACTGTTAATGATAAAATGAAAAATAAAATGCTTTGATTTTATAAAATGACAAAATAATTTGAAATGAGTATTTTTTAGAATTTTTAACGATTTTATTCCCACAAAACTGAAATATAAAATATCTCCGAGATCTAAGGAGAATCCTGGCATGGTTTTGGACTATATATCTAGTAATGTTTCATTGATTAGTTAGAGCCAGCTTATATTCGAATCTTTTTAATTATTTCCTAGAAAATATATTATTTTATATTAAACGATTAGATAGGTTTTTTTTTATCAACTTTGTTGTTTCCATTGTTTATCATATTTGTTACCTCAGGGTCAATATTATTGATTCCAATATGCACTAAATTTGAAGAGACTATTTTAACAGCTCTATGTTGATCTCTAAAAATATTTGCAAATATCAGATCATTTATCCGGATGTGCAAATTCTAGAGGGATGTAGAAGACATATTTAAGAAATATTTCGAGTGATGTTATAACTTTACTTCACAAATTTTAGAGACATTTAACACTCTTTGTAAATATCCCTCGTGAAGCCTATAGCGACATTGGATCTAATGACAACTATTTACTACTTTGCTGCATTCATCTAAAGCTAAAAAGATACATATAAGCTAAAAAGAGAAAAACAAACAACAAAGCTTATTCATTCACAAAATATGTCATCCCCCTTTAATTCTTTCTAGAAAATCCAATTTCAGAAAGAAATCTGGACAAAAACCCCCCATTCTGCTTCCCATCATTTACATTATCACTTGAATCCCTCAAATTGCTTATCAGAGACCAATGAGTTTCAAAGTCAGGTTCATAACCACAACGTTGCATTGAACGTAGGAGCTCGGATGCCTTGTTAAGATTGTTCTGAGAGCGATACATGTTGATCAGCAAGGAATACGTTTCCCTCCTCGGGATTTCTCCAAGCTGAACCATAGAATCGAGTTGTTTCTCTGCCTCTGCAAGTTGTCCTCCTTCACTTAAGCTCTTGATCAGAATGCTCCAAGTGTTTATGCTTGGCCTTTGATTTCTACATAACATCTCCGCATGGAAATTCAGGGCTACATCCAGTTTACGCCAGGTACAGAAACTTTGAACCACGTAATCAAAACTGCTGGACTCTGGCACGTTCCCGTTTCTCAACATGATGTCCATAAGATCTACTGATTTATCTACCCTTCCGTGCTGACATAGTCGCTTAATAAGATAATTGTAATCAATATTTTCAGGAATGAGGCATTTTATTGCCATCCGGTCCAAAAAGTTTATGGCTTCACCTAGCTTACCATTAGAAAGAAGGGTCTCCACTATATTATTTTGAATGACTGAACCATGATTCCAACCTCTAAACTCCAATTCTTTGCTCAAGGTTAAAGCTTCTTCAAGCTCCCCATAACAACAAAGGCATTTGATGACCTCTCTCAAACTACGGTTACTTGGTCTCAGATCTTTCTCCATCATATACTTTAGATATCGTGTGGCAGATGACAAATCTTTACACCGGCAGAACCCCTGACTGAGATAATTGTAAGTCACCTCATCTAGTAGCAGTCCTTTACCTAGGATCTCATGTACAAGAGTATTAACAACTGATGTTTTATTAGTTGAGAAAAGGGAATAAATCAAAATGTTATATATCACGGCTGTAGGAGGGTTGCTTTGTTTAAGCACATGGTCTTTCAGGCATAATGCTGTAGATACCTTGCCTCCTGTACACATCAGCCGCACTATATCGCGGTAACTTGCAATGGTGATACCTAAGTTCTTACTTATCACGACACCAAGCAGCTCCTCAACTTTCTTCCTCTTGTTAGCTTGACAGTAGCCTTGAAAAAGAACATCACAAATTTCGACACTCAGAAATAGCTCCTTTGCCAATGTCTCTTGGAAGAGACTGGTTGCTTCTCTGACCCTGCCTGACGTGAAATACCCATGAATTAAAGCACACTGTAAAGGAAGCACAGCTGGAGGCTCGTCTCTTAAACAAATATCTTTCAGCGCAACAGCTTTGTCAAAATTACCGGACCTACACAGCTGAGGAATTAATTGAAGAGATGCATCCAAGGGCGGGATCCAGTCCTTAGCAATCATGTTATCACAGACAACAGCAGCTTCTCGAAAACTTCTCCAATTGCAAAACTCCTGAATAAGATGGCCATGAGCCGAGTGACTAGAAATAAAGCCCTGGCTTAAGATTTCCTTTGCCAGAATCTTAGCAGAGCTTGTGAACCCTTTAGCACTGAGCTCTTCAACGAACACCTGAAGAGCATCACATACTTCATCAGGGTAGAGCACCAGCAAGGCATTAAAAAGCTCCAGTGCTTCATTAAGCCGTCTTCGCCTGCATAGGCGACTGAAGAGTGTCTTTCCATCCTTCAAATCAGGTAACCAGTTATTAGTTCGTGCAAACTTCCAGTAAGAAGTTAGACCTCTCAGATCCCCTTTCTTGCATAAGCCCATCATCAGAGCAGTATGAGTTTCACTATCAAGTCTTAGATGTCTACTTAGCATGCCATGCAAGATTGCTCTTGCCCTGTGCACAGATCCCTTTTTGCTGTATTTCTGAACAAGCTCATTTAGAGTTTCTTGATCAAGCTGCTGTGTAAAATTTGGAACTTTCTCCAACAGACCAGAAATGGTCTTAATACAAATGCTGGATGCACATAGCCCTTTCACCAAGGCATCCAGAGCACCCAGAGATATTTCTTGTCCCCAACAGAACATTTGATCCACCATCATCACAACATCTTTCATGTCTTTTTTCATGTAATCCTTCCATACAACAGCGTTAAAATCAGGAAGCATGGCATCATTAAGGACTTTATGAATAACTTTCTCATACTCGTCGACATCTGTATCCAGATAAAGCCCATTCCCAAGATTATCAAAAAATTCTGCTTTATGAAATCTTATATCATTGTCTCTTCTGATTTTCACAGCAGAAGAATTGAGACCTAAGAATCCAAAAGCTCCGGAAAGTGGATCTTCAGTAGGAGATAGTTGGATCAAGCCAAGACCTACCATCTTAGATACCATTGTGTTCACTTCATCAAATTGCCTAGCTTTACAAAATCCAGCAAAAAGAACCCTGAAAGTTGATACTTGAGGCTCTACTCCTTGATCCTCCATTTCTTGAAGAATGTCTTGATAGTGTTTCCACATACCCTCCTTGAAAAGCCCACTAAGAATAGCATCATAGGAATATATATGGGGTTTTAGATTTCTTGACAGGATATCTGAGAGATAAAAGAATGCATCCTTCAGTTTTCCTTCACGACAAGCCCATCCAATCAAAATCCCAAATGTTATTTCATTCATACAGAAACCCAGTTGATCCAACTTCATCACGTATGAGTTCCCGCTTGCAACACCAAACTGTCCACAGACAGATTGGATGAGCTTATTGACTATGGTTACATCAGGCATACAACTAATCTCGACAAAGAAACTCAGCAGATCATCATAATCTCGTTTATTACAATAACCAGAAGCAATAGAATCGAGGATTAAATAATTAGGTTCAATTCCAAAAGCCAGGACCTTCTTAACCAGATTCCTGGCATCCTGAACTTTCGCATCAGCACATAACAGTTTGATAACACCCTCATATATACCCCTTTCAGATACATTCCTTCCCAAGCCAATATCTATAGCATCAACATAAATTTGAAATGCCAACTGTGTTTCATGTATTTGAATCAAAAACTCAAGGATAACCCTGTAACATGAAATCGATGGGGATACACCTCGCATCCTCATTCGATCATAACATCCAATAGCATTCTCTAATCGATAATCACCCACAAACACTTCAATTAGATTACTGTAAATCTCATGATTATCCAAGAAAGTTCCTTGGGTATCCAACAATGAAACCAAGCATTCAACTTCCTTGAACAACCCAGCATGGACAAGCATTGTGGCAATGATATCAGAGGCCTTGGTAAGATGCCTAAAACTCTTACTCTGCTTACTTGCCCACATATAAATTCCCCATAAAGATTCAATCTTTTTAACCTCAACATCAAAAACTCCACTATCATTTTGAAAACCCAACAGAATATCAAGAACATCATTAGGATTCAACACAGAAACTCTCCAATATCTACGAACAGTTGCAGGGGAGATCTCAGATAGCTTAAGAAGGCAATCTTTGATGATGGGGTTGTTCAAGATCTCACCTTTATTACCCGAAAAGCTTAAACTCTCTGATTTTTCAACAGAAGAGAATATAGCTGAAGATGAATATTGGCTAGTATATGTTGGTTTTGCAGAAGATGAAGAAAGTAGTAGATGAAACTGTTGAAGTTGAAGTTTTCTGGGAAAAGAAGAAAGGTGAAAGAGAAGTGAACCAACCTGTTTGATGTGAGATTTGTGTTTTCGGAATTCAAGGAGAGCTTGAAGCATTCGACCGCCGGGATGTGTTAAGAGTTGCAGGGACGACACTCTGCTAGTTCTGTTCTTGATTTTAGGCTGTTGTTGGGCTTCTTCAAAGTTTATGTGAAAGGTGATAAAGCCCAGTTTGTTTTTTTGTTTTTTTCATGGATTTTCTCTATTTTGGGTCCAATTGTTGAATCTCAAATCTTTGGTCTTTATTAGTTTTCTTTAGGGAAACTATGAAAATATTCCATAAAAGCAAAATAATTACAAACATATATTCCTTTATATTCATACTCTACTAAATAATTACATTATATACTCTCAACTAATTTCGTTTAACTGACACTAAATTAGTATCATATACTATATTAATATCATTAAGACTGATAATTTCACTTAATTGATACTAAATCAGTATATATATATATATACACTCTTATAGTAACATTGACTAATGAGTAATTTCTGAACAAGAAACCTTAATGATACCACAACAATATACATATATTCTTATAGTATCATTGACTAATGAGTAATTTCTGAAAAGAAACCTTAATGATACCAATATAGTATATGATACTGATTTAGTATTAGTTAAGCGAAAATTATCAGCTTTAATGACTGGGGTATGGGCTGTAAATTTTATTTTTAGAGAATGGATATTTCTTGAATTACTTTGAATGGAGGTATAAACATGTAATTATTTGGATAAAAATATTCTTAACTATAATTTATTTTGCTATATATGTTGTGTAAATTACTTTGAATGGAGGTATAAGCATATATACTTTGAATTACTTTGCTATATATCTTTGCTATATACTTTGCTATAAAATATATACTTTGCTATATATCTTGAATTACTTTGAATGGAGGTATAAGCATATATGTTGTGTAAATTACTACTGTTTTCTTTATCTCTAGCCTATTGTATTCTTTGTGTTGTCAAAACATTGAGCCTATGGTATGGATCCTCTTAAATTGAATGTCATTTTGCCACTGCCATATATAAGCAATTAAGTAATCTGTTTTATATCACGTGTTGCTGCTTAGAAAAATCATGTTTGTTATGTTCTTCCAACATCAATAATGATTGTTGTGTTTTAATTCTTTGGTGTGAATCCTTAGTGTACCAAATTTTTATTTGTCCAGAATCTTCTTGGCATGTGTGAGAAGATCTAATAATGTAGAAAAACTGAACAAGTTTTCATGCTTAAACGCAAGGTTCACAAAGAAGTCTACGAAACAATTCCCTTTTCGATACACATATGGTAGTTGCACCTCACATAATTGAGCAAAATCTTTTATGTCTTCCACTAAAATTTCTAAATTTCATGAAATTTTCCAGATTCCAGATGATATCTTAACCATAATTAATGAGTCAGTTTAATTGCGGATTCTATTGAGGTTCATGACAGTGCAGTAATAAACGGCTTCTCTGATGGCCGTTACTTCAGCCTCAATATTTGTTTGTCTTGAATCTCTTCCCCTTGTGCATATAGCAGGGCCCCTTGTAGCCTCTCAAACAAAATCTATATAAACTTGCAAAACAATTGATTTCAAAACAATTAAACTTGCAAAAATTATAAATTTCAACTATTCTTAAAATAGTTATATCCTCTAAGCGGCTATAAAGTGCACTTCCCGCTCGCTTTCCATACTCGACGCAAGCCTCTATTTCATATGCTTAGGAACCGTTTGGTTACTGTTAGGGATGGAAATGGGACAGTGTAGGGTAGAAGTGGTGCAGGTTAAACTTAACTCGCAAAATTTTTACTCTGTTCTGCCTCCATCCCGCCCCACATAACAATTTTTTTCATTTTCAACCCGGCCCACCCTGACTTGCATAGACCCTGCATAATTTTTTAATATTTATTTTTTTTAGTTAAGTTTGATACTAAAAATATAATTCATAAAAATAAATTCATTTTTTCATTAAATTGTAATAATTTAATTGGATAGTGACTTAAAAATTTATTTTTTAGAGGTCAATTGGAAAACATGTAAGAAATTGTATTATTTTTTTATTGAACCATTTCATTTACTATCTTGAATATTTTAGTAGTTTTAAAGAAATTATCTTAATAAATAATGGTCTATCACTCTTATAACATGTAAAAAGCTAAAATTAAGTTTGAACCCACACAAAATCACATTTACTCGCAACCCGCCCCGCATTAGTTTTAAAAAAATCCACTTCAACACGCCTCACATCTCACCCGCCCTGCACAACCTTAAACCCGCCCCACATAGCCTTAACCCACCTCGCCCCGCATTTGCTCCGCCCTATTGTCATCCCTAGTTACTGTATAAGAGTCAATCTAATACATGGTAGCTGGATAGAGTTATGCAGGTATTAGTAATGTGGGTATTAGTTATGCAGGCATTAGTTATATATATATTAGTTATGCAGGGTTTAGTTATACATGTATTAGTTATGCAGGGTTTAGCTATACATGTATTAGTTATGTAGGTATTAGTTATGCAAGGTTTAGTTACGTAGAGATTACAATATATTAGTGAGTCAATTTTTATTTCTTAATTTCAAAAGTAGTGAGCTAATATTTATTATAACCATTAAAATAACCAACTTTATAAATAATACATTAAAATTAAATAAATACCAATAGCTAAAAATAGCAAAACAAATAACAAATAACTAAAAGTAATTAAGTAAGTTGTATTCAATATGATTAAATAATTAAGTAGTATGTAATTTAAATTAAACTAAATAATAGATAACTAAAAAAAATTAAAACTTATATTTTAAGCAAAAAAATAAATTAATTAAAACTGGATTTTTAAGCAAAAAAATTAAAACTTGTATTTTTAACTAAAAAGAAAACAATTAACAAGCAAAAAAAATTAAGCAATTATCAAGACAACAAACTCAAAGAAAAAAAATGATAGTACACTTTTTAATGTGTATTAATTATTTTATTAGTTATAAATTTATATATATATAAGAGTAAATTTATAGGGTATACAAGTATTAATTATGAAGGATTACAAAAATTGCCATCAAACACCGTAAAAATAATACATAAATCTCTTATACAACATTTGAAAATCTGCAAACCAATCATTGTACAAAATTAATACATGAATAACTTTTCTCTTATTTGCAAACCAAACATGGTATAAAATTAATACATGAATAACCAAGTTATCCATGTATTAGCTTTGACCTTATCCAGCTACCAAACGACCCCTATTTGGTTTGTAAATAGGATAAAAATTATTAATTTTATACCATGTTCGGTTACTAAGTTTCAAATGTTGTGTAAAAGTTATTCATGTATTAATTTTATACGGTGTTTGGTTGTGTTTTAGTAGTTCTACATAATTAATACCCACATAACTTAATGAGGAAACCTATGTATAATTTTGTAGGGTAGAAAGTGGAATAAGTTATGTGGTATTAACGATTCATGAATTAAAATAAAAATTACATGGTTACCCCTAATTTATTCACTTATTTATTTGTAAATAATGTATATTAACTAATTTACAAAATTAAGCTCAACTAAGCTGTTTATGTTCCTCGTATTCCCCAGGTTCCAGAACAACATTTTATCGTTGCCACATCATAGTAGTTTTTAGTTAATGATGTGCATTATGGCTTGTTTATCTAGTATCATTACTCAGATTTTACAAATTTCATATTTATTTATTTATTTGAAAAAAGTATATTAATTCACAACAAATTAAATATTCAATAAGAAATAATTTATATAGACTAAATCCTACATATATAATACCTATATAACAAATACTTGTCTAACTTATACCTACATAACTAATATCCACATAACATATTTCAATATAACTAATACCTGCATGACTCCTTAGTGGTTGACTTAATACACATTTTTAGAAAAGCTTAATTCAATTCGTATCCTAAAGTCTAAGCGCAACAAGATTTATAAAAAGTGTTGATTGCTAAAAATCATCCTTCGCAATACATTTATAAACCATCACGTATAATTGTCACCAAACTATGTATAAATAGTCACGTAATTGTCATTTACGTCACCACATCTATTTTCGAGAACGAAGTCCCAACTTGAGTTTTAACTTCTAATGCATAATCATGAGCTACAATTAGATTATGTTGTCATTTGGTTGTATTACATCCCAATCGTAGGCAAGATATTACGTCCAAATGGTTGTATTTAATTATTACATCAAAGAAAAAAAAATTACAAAAGACCAAAGATCTATCACCCTGCGAAACAACTGTGTCATGCTGCAACTCCATTCAATCAACTACATACCAACCAAGGGGAATCTAAAAGGGGGGAGTAACACAAGACAAATTACTCTTTGTATTCTACGCAAGGAGAGCAACTTCTAACTTGGGATGATTAGTTGTAGGAAATCAACATCTCCCACTAAGCCTCAACTTGGTGCAAGTACTTGTAAGAGATCAACTTCTCATACCCCATAATTTGTCTTTGTAAACAAGTATCCTCTCATATCACTAAAACACTCTTCTTCAAGACAGCGTCCCCCCACCACTCTCAATAAGAACGAACAAATAATGGAGCATTTCATAAGAGGAGCAATAATAAAAGGCATCAGCAGTAGTAAACATACCGACTGTATCCAACAGACAAAGAGATGACTCAACTTTTGCATATAGGTGTAAATTCTGCTAAACATGCTAAATCATAATATCAGAGCTTGCAGGCAAATCATATCACAGATGCTTTTTTTTGTTTTAATAGGTGAATCTTATAAAAAAGTAAGCATTTTATAATAAGAATATGAAACTTACCATGAGACTTTTACCTGCTTCAATTTAATTCCAACCAATACTCCCAAAAGCTATCAGATTCCACAGTGAAAGGCAGTGAATTATATCACTGCATTTTGTGGCATACTCATACATCTTGCACTACTAAACCACACAGATCACTGCATTGAAGATTCAGTGTCTACAGAAAACTGTAGGCACCTCTGTAGCTTAAGCAGTATGCACATTCAATAGCCACTATATCCTCTTCAGAAGACCAATCTACTTTTAGCAAGAACATTTGCCAATAAAATGGCAAAGGATATTCAGAAATCATGATGGAATATTATCACATAATGAAGAAACATGTAGTAAAGCTTTCTAGTAACATAGCAATACTTTTAAAGATGTTTTGAAAGGTATCATAATCAAAACCAGAAAGACACTTGCAAATCTGCATCATCTAGAGCATCTAATAGACAAGTCCAACTAGCGGTAGATTCATACAAATAACAATAAACGGAAAACACGACATCAGGACACATGGCCGAGATTTAAGAGTTGAATTCATCTATTGTACAACTATCAAAGGGGAGAAAGGATGAGGCCGCCGGCTACACAGGTTCTTGGAAGCACAAAAGTTTGAGCTTGGAAGTATATGGTGTCAGGGCATGGCAAATTTCGATAGTAGGTAAAACCTTCGGATATGATCCTGCTAAGGAAAACATCAAGGTAGGCAATGATTTTTGATGTCCCCATTCATCTGGTCATCTGGTTTAGGCAATGAGGCTTCATCAAAGGTGACAGTAGGCAGGCTTCAGGCTTCAGATATCTCGGCTGTTTGTAGCGAGGGAAAGGAAACAAAGGGAAAAGAATACCATTAGTTTCATAATTGGAAGATAGGTTAAGGTCATCATACCAAAATGTTTAGAAGTTCTCTGTATGAGCGGGGCTAGGTATATAAAACCAGCAAACTAAACGAAAGATGCAATGCAATAGAACCATAATTCAAGCGCTACCTGTGGTCCTGTTACAAGCTCTAGTAACCATAACTTTTTCTCCGGGGGGCAGAGTTTTGCCTTGATGACCTGCTAACATAAACTTAACAATGAATAAAAATTGGAGAAGCAATTTTGACTTCATTAGAGCAGTTGAAAGTAGAGAGCTAAATAAGAAATCCTCTGCAACAAATGGGCAGAACAAAAATCTCCAGTGACAAGTTCCAACCAGAATGTTGTTAGGTCAGAGTTCAGACATAAACAGGCAAGAACCTAATATGAAACTACGAGCTCATTCTTGTTTTTCTTTCAAGAAAATCATGGGCAACATTGATCACAGTATTGCCCTAGGACACCAAACCTACCCAAGACTGGTGAAGGGAAGGCAAGAGACTCACCCGGATCCACTGGAACGCCCATGGGAATATCCTTCTTTTGGATAAGCAGGGGAATATCCTTCATATGCCCCATATCCTACACTGCTACTACTCTGCAAATAGAATTAGAAACTAATAACGAAAGCTGCACATAGACATTCCACAAAAAGTTGTAGAAAGAACCCGTAACAAACAAATCCCAAAACTTCTAGAGAGCACTG
Source organism: Solanum etuberosum (assembly GCA_029582245.1). NCBI lineage: Eukaryota > Viridiplantae > Streptophyta > Magnoliopsida > Solanales > Solanaceae > Solanum > Solanum etuberosum. The sequence continues at coordinate 19,956 of JAJONR010008243.1, forward strand.
CAACTTCCAAAAACTCCGTTGTCCTAACCAATGAAACAAAACATTACCTGGAGAGTACCATAACTTCCAAAACCATCAGAATGTGGAAGATCACTAGTACCACCATAACCAGCTGAGTAGGAATGTTCACGTGCATGTCTCCTAGTATCTCTGTGTTCATATTTCAAGGTATCTGAATCTGTTGACATGGGGAGGTAGGGGAGAACTGGCACAAAGGCAGACATGGGTCCCTCTTTTTCAAAAAGATTAGCCCTTAAACGTGATGTTACTTGCATGAGTGCATCCTTTGAAGCATCGGGATCTCCTGATATCTGATGAATGTTGGAAGTATATAATTGGTTTCAGTTAAGAAAAATGGTCTTTCGAGTCACTTCTTCAAAGCAAAATAACACGTATAATGATAAATATAAGAGCATGAAAGAAATTCCTAAATCAGTATTAGAAAAACATGGAGACCAAGTATGATAGTATAAGTAAACAGGAATAACAAGAAAGAAAAGGAACTACTACACAAAATATCTTTTCATCAGCATTCTTTTTTCCCTCTTTGGAGGATTTATTTTGGGGAACAGTGGGTACGGCACAGGAATAGGGAAAAGGGCAAACCCTATGAAACAATAGTTCCATTCATGCACACTCCCTCCCCAAAAACTAATCAAGAACAGATATGGATCCAAAGGCAAAAGCAGCTTATGGCTTTCAAAGATGTCAACATCTACATCAGAGACCCTCACTCATATTGTATATTCATACTCCAGTAGCCGGATTTCTAAAGAGGGAGGGAGAAGTTACTGAGAAAACACTGACCTTTTTCCCCTTTTGATCAAGTGAGTAATAACTTTGACATACACAAAGTACCCAATTACTATTAACAATGAATAATTACCTGTACCATCTCATCATCATCAGATGCAACCTTTGGAAGATCTTCCTTCGAGAGAATGCGAATATTAGCTTTCGTGATTTTCCTCATCTCATTAATTATGGATCCTCCTTTCCCAATAAGACAGCCAATTCGAGATGCTGGAACCAGCAACCTTGTGGTGACTGATATAAGACCTGAATCCCGTTCCACTTCCTCACGGCACCTTGGTTGCAAGCGCAGTGCTGCTTCAATTGTGGGAGAATATGTGTCCTCAAAAAACTAGACAAAGCATAAAACCGCATCTTTACTGAGAGAACAAAAATCCTCAAGTTGCATATTCCGATAAACATTCATTTAAATAGAAAATACTTACCTCTTTTGCAGAAATAGAAATCACACAATTGTCACCTTCAGCATTAGAACTATTAACCTTGATCACTGCACCAGACTCTTGTCTAATTTGGTTTATTATGACACCACCTTTGCCAATAACACCTCCGATATTTGCAGTAGGACACACTAAACGAAGAGAAAATTCCTTTGAAGATGATTCATCCCTTGGAGCAGAGTAGAAAGACCTTGACCAGTCACCACTCTCCCCTTTGTAACCTCCATATGGCCCCACTAAAGGAGCTATTCCCACTATTGGAGCACCACCAGCAGAACCAATAAGTGAACTGCGCGAGGAGTAGATAGTTGGTGCATCGGAGGCTAGAATGTGTTGGGTACGGGATGGATTATTGTGAAGACGAGTTGCAACTTCAAAGAGAGCCTTCCTCACTACAGCAACTTCACCAGATATCTAAAACCAAGTAACCAGCAATCAGATGAACAGTGACGTTAATTCAGCCAAATATATTTGTAATTCCACATTACTAAGCAACAACATACCCAGTGTAGTCCCACAAAGTAGGGTGGTCTGGAGATGGTAGAGTGTACGCGGACCTTACCCCTACCTCATAGGTAGAGAGGCTGTTTTTCGATAGACCCTCAGCTTAAGATTAAATAGTCCAAAGCAGTCCCAAAAAGGAGTAATGGAAGTACAAGAAACAGATAATAATAAAAACAACCGATAGCATCAGAACAAATACTACAACAAAACAATACGATAATTGTGGTACAAGAAACAACAGGTAGTACCAAAAATCGAAGGCCAAGAAACTACAAGAGAAAATTACGACTACTGATAAGCGCAATGAGATAAAAAAAATTGAGTCCCAGCTTGATAGAATATCAAGAAAATTGGCCATACATTTATAACTAAAGAAACTGAACCATCCATGTGTGTGTATAATTATGCAATTTGGGCCGTCAATAATAAATTTAAAGAGGTGGTGTGAAAACAGAAGTGCAGCATGGTCAATCTGTTTAAATTCTATAAGACAGTCAACCAAGTTGTAAAAGAAGATACACAAAGTCATTAGGCTGAAATGTGACAGCCCGCAAGTTCAAGCATGAAGAACGAGCACTTGATCAAACTTATTAATTAACAAAATTATTGAAATAAAGTTACAAGTTAGATGTTGCAGAAGTAACACAAGTGGATAGATAGGAAGGTGATCCTGCATTACCTGCACAAGTTCGTCTGAGCTCAATGCACATGCAGGCAAATGCTTATCTTTCAAAATACGAATCTGAGCACCAGTTTCACTTCGAATGTCCTGAACTATCTGTCCCCCTTTCCCAATAATACATCCAATCTGATCTGAAGGTACTAGAAGCTTAACAGTAACCTGTGATGCTTCCTCAGAGTTCTCATCAGTAGTGTCATCACTGATAATTTTATCATATACTCTGAAAAGGGCATCCTGAGCTGGACAAACACGATCTTCAGTGCCATCAAACTCGTTTGTTTCTTCGCTTGAGCTGTAGATGGTGACAACACGTTCGTCACAGTCAGGTACTGTCTCTCCAATTCTAATTTTTGATTTCGTATCCACCCTTAATTGTTTGACAATCTCCCCACCTTTACCTATGATGCTGCCAATCTTCTTTACTGGACACAAGTACCGATATACTGTATCATCGGGGCCAATAGAGAAAGGATCCTTATCATTTCTAGTATTTCTCCTTTTATTTCCCCCGTTTTCACCATAATCTGACTGAGAATGAGACCGCTTCCCATAGCTATCCCGTCGACCAGCCATTGCAAAATATGGACTAAATACTGTTTATCATCGAAAAATTGCAAATAAAAGTCATAAATCCATGAAGAACAAAACCACCTACTAAAACTTCTAATATGTCAGATAGAAAATAGTTTTCCATCAGCACAAGTACGCATCTCCCACAACCTTGTTCCTGTCCAAACTAAGAAACTAGAATAGGTTGAAATTGCCAAAGTTGAAAACTTGGAGATACATTCACCCTTATTAGAAAAGAGATCCATTTAATGAACTTTCATCCAATTTCATGTTATATTTCCTCAAATACTCATCATGTAGCCATGATACAATGTATTCGACATACTCATCCTACATTAGCAGGATTTTGAAATTTCTAGAGTTTTTCTAGAAAGGGGCGGATCTAGGGGGACTGGAGGGGGTTTGCCCAAACCCCTCGGCAAAAAATACACCGTATATTTAAGGTAAATTTTTTGTATTTATGTACACTTATTAGTTTTGAACCCCCTAACAAGCAACAAAGTGTAGCGCGGTGGTAATTGCCTTTCAAATTGTCCCTTGCGTCCGGGGTTCGAACCTTGTTGAGAGCATTATATTTTTAGCTTCTGTTATTTTTTTCCCTCTAATTTCGGGAACTGCCACTAGCCTGCCCAATCTTCCACTATTAATTATATTTATTTATTTATTTTAAAAGAAGAAGTGCTGTTATAGTGGATTTAATCCCAAAAAAATCAAAAACAGTCCCAAAAAATTAAAACACCCAAGTGAAATCCTGGATCTGCCACGGCTTCTAGATGGAAAAAAAAAAGAGATTCTGACAGCAACAAAACATTAAAATTGGATGTGTAAGCAGTTCCTCATCAGATTTAACATTTTAAATTCCTTGTACACAGCAGAAACGCAAGATACAAGCCGGTATCACATTTTGTCTGAGCCAATACACAATTGACCAATTCACGAACTCCAGATCAAGGACACTGTCAATTATATAAAAAAAAAAAAAAAAAACTTTTTTCTTGTTCTCTTTTTCTTACACAATTGACCAATTCACGAACTCCAGATCAAGAACACTGACAATTCTTAAAAGATCCTTCTTTTTTCATGTTCTTTTTCTCATACACAATTGACCAATTCACGAACTCCAGATCAAGGACACTGTCAATTCTAAAAAAAATCCCTTTTTTCTTGTTCTCTTTTTCATACACAATTGACCAATTCACGAACTCCAGATCAGGAAACTGTCAATTCTAGAAAAATCCTTTTTTGTTGTTTAATTGTACTAACACACACACAAAAAAAGTTGAAACACAAATTAAAGCTTAATCCCTCGAAAGGGTAAAAACAAAGAAGACGGATCCGAAAAGAAACATAGATCTGAAATTAACATCGACTATAAACTCCATGAAATAGGACTAAAATCAAAGATTTATGAAACTACAATAACTACATCAAAATTCAAACTACAAATAACCATTTGAGTTCCCAATTAATTTAAAAACTGAATTTAACAAACATGATATGAAAATCTATACAGAGATAACATCATAGGAGAATTAGCAGAAAACATAACTGAAAATACCTGAACTAAAATCTTCTGGTAAGAAATATGTGAAGAGCAAACAGAAGAGAGAATTTACGGAGCGGGTGTTGATTTATAGCTGCTAGGGTTTTGACCCGAAATAGTAAGGCCTCCTTTTCTTATATCTAACGGGTCACGTCCTTCTTCCGTCCTATATAAATATCTCCCTGGTTTTTCCACCTTTTCTACGGAATATTTGGTCATATTTTATTGTGAAAATAATAATAGAAAAGAGGGATTGAAAAAAAAATATATATTTAAAAGCTAAAAGGTTGAAATATGATATTGTTAATCACAGAGAGATTGGTGTAATTGAGCGAAACCTAAAAAGAGATTTAAGAATGTGAATTCGGTATTTTTATCTTCACAGTGATTTTAACCATGTTCGGAAAATCATTTTCAAGTCCTCTTTAGGAAGATTGACTCGACAAATAAAAGTACTGAATTGGCGAACTATTTCAGAATGACAAGATCCTTAGATGATTCTTGTCTTAAAGGAAGTCTTTCCCTGTCCGACATAGGTCAACAGAGTATATTAAAATCATTTTCAAGTCTGCTTCAGGAAGATTGACTCGACAAATGAAGCACTGAATTGACGAAATATTTCAAAATGACAAGAACCTTAGATGTTTCTTTCTGTACTGTATGTTTTGTCTTGAAGTACATCTTCCCCTGTCTGACACATGTCAACAGAGTAAACTAAATCATTTAAGTTTTCTTCAGGAAGATTGACTCGACAAATAAAGTACTGAATTGACGAACTATTTCAGAATGACAAGAACCTTAGACGATTCTTTCTATATTGTATGTTCCGTCTTGAAGGACGTCTTCCCCTATCCGACACAGGTCAACAGAGTAAACTTCGCTTCATGTAGTTCAGTTTAGTTTTAGTTTTAGTTTATATGTAAAATAAAATTTAATAAAATAAATAGAAATAAGAATTCATTCGAAATACTAAATAAGAATAAAGATTTTTTATGTTGCGTTACCGAAGACCTCGTTTCAAAAAGATACGACGTCTGGGGATTGTTATGACTTCTTTTATATATATATATATATATATATATATATCTAATCGTTAATTATAGATAATATAATTTAAAGTGTTAAAGTTAATGATTCAATAAAAAATAAAAATTATAAGTTTTTGAACTCTTTTAATTCAAATTATTCTTAATATATATATATTAAATATTTTTTAAAATACATCTAATCGTTAATTGTAGATAATAAATTTAAAGTGTTAAATTCAATGTTTCAATAAAAATTAAAAACTATAAGTTTTTGAACTCTTTTAATTCAAATTATTCTTTCAAACTACTCTTTTGACTTGGTATTTCATATAGCAAAAATCGAACTATCAGCACATACTTTTTTCACAATTTTTAAAGAGCTTAAAAAAATATATTTTTTATATAAATACAATAATTTTCTTCTCCTTGGTCAATGAGGTGAGCAATGTTTATTTGTAAAGAAAAGAATTTTGTGCAAATTTTCGTTTCTTTCCATTTGTCGTTCACACAAACAATCTCGATAATGAATGAAAAAAGTGGTTATATAATGAAAATATACATAGAAAAATTATGTGATTCGAAAATAAAGATCAATTACATTAAGTCTCCTTTAAACTTTTTATAATAAATATATGTGAAATGTACTCAATCAATCGATAAATTTAATTTCTTTGAATCATCAAATTTTGATATATATACTTGCATAACATAAGTCGCACAATTAACCATTAATCATTATAATTTTTATTATCGTGTTCTTTTTATTCAGGTGTAAACATAAACATCAATCATAAATATTTTTATTATCGCATAAATTTAATATACATATCACAATCTTGAGTATGATAATAACACATAGAATTTATCATAGAAAATGTATCTGACAAAAAATATTAACGACATTGTCAGTGATGAAATTGTAATAGATTTTGTGGTAGTACCTCCAAGGGGGAATCAATTTATAAAAACTTGAACTTAGTACATTTATCAAGTAAACAATTTAACACATGATTTATTCTACATTAAGTATTAATTATAGATTTTACATTAATTGAGTCACGTATATATTAATTAAAAAATGAATTGTAGTCTACTTAGCTCAATAACCACATAACACTGATATTTAATGATATGTACGCATAAAACAACTCTATTTTATAATAGCAATGTCATAATATAACAAATCACTAGTGTGAGTTAAGATCATTATACATAATTTTCTGGTATATGCTCCCCTACATATATTGTGACATTGATAAGTTATTATACCAAATTCATAAGTTAACATTATTTAACATAATGGTCTATAACAATATTCCATTGAGACTTTATCCTAAAATATTTTAAAATAAAAACAATAATATATATATATATATATATATATATATATATATGTGAATGATCTTGTAACAAACATTAATCCATTTATGTATGCCTGAAGTATACAATTAAGTTCAGAATTTCTCAACATTATAAGCATATAAATCATAACCATAAGTGAAATCAAGATTCATTTTATGTACATATTTCTTAAAATATTGTTAATTGTAAATTTCTATTAATTAATCTACCATCTTTAATTTTATTTTGTTAAAAGGACCCAAAGGGTCAAGATTTATTAAATAAAAACGTTACTTACAAAAATTGGGCTTAGCCCAAATTGCTAAACCCACAAAAAGCCAATCAAATCTAAAACAACCAAAAAAAAAAAAAAAGGAACCTGGAAGCAAATGGAAAGAGGAAAGTTGGAAGCTGAGTCTACTCTTCTCCGGCAAGATCATCTGGTTGGAAGCTGAGTCTACTCTTCTCCGGCAAGATCATCTGGTCTGCTCCTTCCCTTTTGTGAAAATCTGCTGAATCATCTGGATGTTACAATCAATTTTTGGATCTTCACTAGGTATGTTTCTTGAGCCTAAATTTTGTATCTCAAATCAAAGATATGATGTTAACTCTTTATTCTGCTATGATAAATCCTTTGTTCCTCGTAGATAAAAGAGAGGAGAAGTCTTTGTTTCGTACCCATCATTAGTAGTTGTATTTGTAGATCTTTGCTAACGACATGAATTGGTAGTGTGAAAAAAATAGATTCGTCGAAGCCTAGACAACTTCGATTAATCTCCACCTCCACCTACCTTACGCCCTTCGAATCTGTCCAGTTCTCTGCCAGCATATGCTAAGTAACCTGTAGCTAGCCAATTAATTGCACTGTAATCCTTTTCTCTAGTTTTCGATGGGTTGAACCTCCAAGGTTAATACCACCATCTGAATATCTAGATTGAAGATAAACATACAATTCAAACAACTAATTACAGCTTTGAACTATCTATTTCCAATGTAGGAGCAGCCAAGGAGAAGCATGTGCACTCTTGCGAGTACAAATTTGGTGTTTGTTGATCAAACCAACTGTTACACCCCCTGGCAAGAGCTGACCATCAGCATTCTCTTAAGCTAAGTACCTTCAAGCTCTCATCTTACAAATTCTTTTTGTCATTACTCTAGATCAATGGGTTGAACTTACAAGAAGTTAATATCACCATCAGGTCTAAAGGAATGAAAATCAGATTTGTTTGTGAATCTCTAACTGCGATAAATTGTTTCAGGCTACCAATCTAAATAAATCAGGAGTTAATCAAGACCACATGAGTCGAGGGAAACTTGAGCGGAATTTGGATTCTATCTCACCCCAAGCTCTCACCAGGTGATAAATCCAAAAAAAAAAAACCACGAAATAGCTTCATACAAGCTTTCCTTTTTCGTTGTAGGTTGATTAGCATCTATTTTGGTTTGACTGATTGTTGCTGAGCCTGAACTTATTATACAGTAGATGTAGGCTATTACTTTCTCACAATTCTTCTGATGTTAGGACTCCCTAATTTGTCCAAGTTTAGAATATATCTCCCTTTTGCTGGTAGCTCGTCTGCATTGTTGAAATTAATTTTCCCTGCAAAATCAAAAGCTAAGTTAGTTAAAAAATCAGCAAGAGTATTGCCCTCCCTAAGGGAGTGCACTACTCTTACTGTTAAACCTCTAAAAAGAGATCTAATCGATTTAATCTCCAAAATCGCATTCCAAGGACTCTCCCAAGTCCCTTGTAAAATCTGAACCAAGCTCCACGAATCAGTCTCTAAGATAATCTTCTTGTAGTTCATTTTATGACAATATTCCAGACATTCCTTAATAGCTAATGCTTCAGCCTTTAAGCTAGGAACATCCTGAATTCTTTTTCCAATAGCCACCACCAAATCACCGGTATGATCTCTTATACAGAATGCAACTGAGCTTAATCCAGGATTTCCTTTCGAAGCCCCATCAGTATTACATTTTAACCATCTGATAGGGGGAGGGAACCACCTGACCACTTTTGAAAAGTACTCCACTTTATAGCCTTGTAACAAATCTACCAACTCTGACCATTTTTTCCCTAAAGTCTCCATTTTCCACCTTACTTTCATGAACCTGCCCAAGATGGTATCTATTTTCCAGAATATTTTTCCAACATGATATTGACCCCCGTAAAACACAGTATTCCTTCTTTTCCAAATACGCCATATCACAACAAATGGAACAATATGAAATACCATCTTTGATCTACTATTGCCTTCCATATCCCTCCATAATCATATACCTTGCTTTAAGTTCAATCTATTGTCTATCAATCCAGCAACCTTACAATAATGACTCCACACCTTGACATTGATTGTTTATGATTTTTTTATCTAACAAGTACTTTTATTTTATAAGTTGATATCTTTATATATAGTATTTGTCAAAACACTTCTACAAACTAACCATCATAAATTTCGAGAGTTGAATAATGCTATTAACAACTCCTGACTTGCCTACAGAAAACATCGAATTACTTTCTGCCAGGCTCAAAAATTCTAGTTTATATATATTTTTTTAATTAAGTCATGAAATAAAATTTCATATTCGTGATGTGTATACAGTGATTACAAATAGCCTTCTAATTTCTAAGATGATAATTTGCTCAATATTATTCCACATATGTCACGACCCAGACCGTCGTGATTGGCACCAACACTAATCCTCCGGTGGGAAAACCATTACTACAACCCGACTAAGCAACTTAATCAAAAACTAGGCATTTAAAGATACAGAAGCAGTTTTAAATGTCTAAGAAAATATGGAGTTCCCATAAACTCCGAAAGTTTAACAAAACAACTACTAAAACATTTGCGGAAAACACCCCTAGAAACTGAAAGTCATTGTACCAAAACGTCTAAAGTGCAACAAGTCTAAGAAGAGGGGGTACAACCCCAACCAAACATAAGAAATATCTAAACAATAGTCTGAGTCCGAAGAGAATAGACTAAACAAAATGAAGGACTCCATGGCAGCCTGAAAGAACTGACTCACCCTTGAAATCCGGTCTCGTTCACTGATCTCCTAGCTGAGGTCTATCAGTAGCCACCTGAAGATGCCATGTACTCAACAAAGAACGAGCAAGTGTAGTATCAGTACACAACCACAGTGTACTGGTAGGATCACGCGGCTATTTTAGTAAGCAAAACATATACCAGCAATCACAACACAGTATACACACACATATACCGAATATATATATAAACCAGTTATCAATTTAGGAGCAATGTATAATTCCACATTCTCAATAACAAGTAGATACAACAGTACAATGATCCTCTCATGGAACCCAAGCCCAAACTGTTAGTGTGTCGGAACGTGACACCTGATCCAATCAACACAACCACAATCACATTCACACTCATAATGTACATACTCATAATCATACAATCAAATGTTGATTAATGACATACAATTGTTCATTCATACTCATTTCATTAGGTTTGATCAATAGTGACTCATTCACATACATGCATGCATTACAATGAAGCAATTACCAATATATATCACACAAACATGAAATCAAACCATCACCTACCTCGAAACCAAGCTTGAATCCTCCTAAGACACTTGAGCCTTCCCTTTCCGGATTCTTTCCGCTTGTTCTTGGTCTACAAACGAATAATTTAACGCAAGGATCAATAACCCACAGGTCTAATTTACCCGGATTCTAACAAACCCAATAACCCAAGACCAAACCCATGATTCTAAGGTGCAACTAGGGCTTTTTCCCACCATCAACTTCAGGCCAAAACCCTCCCCCAACGATAATTACCCAAGAATCTAAGTTCTACGGATCGAAATACGGATTAGGAGAGTAAAATCCTTACCTTTAGCACCAAAAGTCGTGGAAAACTGTCAAGAAATCGCCCAGGGTCGTCTCCTAGCTCTTAAGAACAAAGTTTGCAGAAAAATAACGAAATTGGGATTTTTCCCCGACTTAAGTCGCGACTGGCCCGCCACAGCGGAACCCAACCCGCCACAGCGGCCCCGCCCTGGCTGCTTGCACGGAGGCAGAGAGTCGGAATTTGACTTCAAAACTCCCGTTTCACAATACACCTTCTACCCTTGACGTTCAAAAACTATCCGTTAATGCTAAGATCGGTTTCGGGAGTTCTATCGCCTGAATTTGATTTCGTAAAGTCGTATGGGATCCTTAACGTCTTGGCTATCTACTCATGTGATCGAATTCATAATTAACTCTCTCATTCATTACCAGATTTCCCTAGACCTCCCTGACTCATATTTCGTCCAAATCTGGACTAGACTAGGAATTTCCAAGTTACTACCCAAAAGTTTTTCTGGCCCAATTCTTTCCCCATTGGCTTTTCCATAACGACGGGAACAGGTCGTTACAACATCATTGCTCCTTTATTAACAGAAACAAAAATTTTAAGTGTGGACTTTAGTTATCAAATTATTTGATAAAATCTAACTTTGAATATTCAACCAACTTTTATTATACCGAATAGGCGAAATGGTTTGATGAACCCTTATACTTGTATGAGTTTGTATTTCAAACACTCCTACTTAACATTTTGTCAACTAAACCCTTAAACTCGTTAAAACACTAAATTTTAAACCCTTTCTCATAAGATCTTTGTGTGTGTAATCCAACCTCTTACACATGTAATTCCATGTCATTTTTCAATGACATGTCAGAAATTAAATATTAAGAAAATAAAAAATCAAATATTTAATTTTTGTAAATTTTGAATTTTTTTAAAGGCGAAATGGTCTGATAGACCCTTGTACTTGTATGAGTTTGTATTCTGAACCCTTTTACTCTATACTTTACCAACTGGATCCTTAAACTTATTAAAATATAATATTTGAAACCCCTCTTATCATTGACCAAATCTATGTGGCATAAATATTGTTGAGTTGGAAAAATATGTGAATACACTTGCTTCCAAGCGCGTAATGCACTATATTTTATTTTAAAATATTATTTTTTTAATTAAAAAAACTTATTTCTTCATTAACCCTCTCCCACCCCACCCCACCCCAATTTCTCTTCTTCTCCAACACTCTTCCCACCCCTAACCCTAAACTTTCTTCTCTTCTTCTTCAATAAAATATTTTTTTTCTTCGAAATCACCCGCCATAAACTCTCTTTTTCTTCTTCAACCCACTCTCCTCTTTGCAACAAATCAAAACCTCACCATTATTTTTTTTCAGCCCCCATTTTTCTAAATTCATAGTGTTTTTTTATTTTAAAAGTGGAAACCATTGTTTGTGTTAGTTATATTCAAAGAGGAGGTATGATATGCATTAACATAAAGGGTGATGTTGGGTATTGAAAAAGTTGAGAACTCCATTGATAAGTTTGAGAAAGCTTGAAGAAGAACAAATGGATCTTACGAATTTGTGAAATTAATTCAAATATTGTGAATTGGGCTCATTGGATTTGTGTTAATGAACTTATAGTTGAAATTTAAAGTCAAATAAAGAAGAAATTTTCATCGATTTGGCATGAAGTTGGTGCTCAAATTGTGAGCATATATGAAGATTGAAGAACATGACTATTCAAAAAATTTCAGAATTTACAAAAGTTAAATATTTGATTTTTTTTATTTTCTTAATATTTATTTTCTTATGTGTCATTGAAAAATGACATGGAATTACATGTGTAAGAGGTTGGATTACACACACGGTGATCTAATGAGAAAAGGGTTGTAAAATATAGTGTTTTAACGACTTTAAGGGTTTAGTTGACAAAGTGTTGAGTAAGAGGGTTCGGAATACAAACACATACAAGTATAAGGGTCCATCAGACCATTTCGCCTTTTTTAAATAGTCATGTTCTTCAATCTTCATATATGTTTATAATTTGAGCATCAATTCATGCCAAATCGATGAAATTCTTCTTTATTTGACTCGAAATTTCAACTTCAAGTTCACTAACACAAATCCAACGAGCCCCAATCACGAATTTGAATTAATTTCACAAATTCATAAGACCCATTTGTTGTTCTTCAAGTTTATCAATGGAGTTTTCAACTTTTTTTCAATATCCACCATTACCCTTTACGTTAATGCATATCATACCTCCTCTTTGAATCTAACTACCACAAATAATGATTTCAACTTTTAAAACAAAAAAGACTAAGAATTTAGAAAAATCGGAGCTGAAAAAAGAAATTAATGGCGAAATTTTGGTTTGTTGCAAAGAGGAGAGTGGATTGAAGAAGAAAAAGAACGTGTATGACGGTGATTTCGAAGAAAAGTATAGGTATGGTGGGTGATTTTGTTGAAGAAGAAGAAAAGGAAGTTTAAGGTTAGGGATGAGAAGAGTGTTGGAGAAGAAGACAAATTGGGGTTGGGGTGGGAGTGGGTTAATGAAGAAATAAGTTTTTTTTTTGATAAAAAATAATATTTTAAAATAAAATATAGTGTATTTATTCGCTTGAAAGCAAGTGTATTCACATATTTTTCCAACTCAATAATATTTATGTCACATAGATTTGGTCAATGGTCAGAGGGGTTTCAAATATCGTGTTTTAATAAGTTTAAGGGTTCAATTGATAAAGTATAGAGTAAAATGGTTCAGAATACAAATAAAAGGGTCTATCAGACCATTTCGCCTACCGAATATTATACAATTATCATTAGTTTATTTTAGGTACCATAATACTATCTACATCACTTTAGTGAAAAATTATAGGGGAACTTTCGCATATAGCCACTGAAAAATAGTTTAATTATGCTTTATAGCTATAGTTTGCTAATTACAATTCGTAGCTACATGTTATAGGGAGGAGAGTGGCGAGATTGGGAGAGGGATGAGAGAGGCGAGCCAGAGAGTGGGAGAGAGGTGAATTGTATATGTATATTGGTTAGATAATTGTATATATGTAACTGATATATATACATGTGTGTGTGTATTTGTAAATCTGACGAGCAAGATTGGGCAATAATTTGTATAATTCACATCTCGTTTGTATAATTCGCGGGTACGTTTGTATAATTCGAGTGTTTTTGTATAATTGAGTAATATAAAGTTTGGAATTATACAAATATGATAAAACTCGAAATAACGAATTGATACAAATATAAATATATGAACTTTAAACAATCATACAAATTACATTATATAAATTATATTATACAAAATCTGAAAACTACACATTTATACAAATTTTTAAAAGTTATACACAAAAAATTGAATGTATGTGGTGATAAAACTGAAAAACCAAAGGAAATCATCGTTATATACAAATACAGACCATCGTATACAAAGAATTGTTAGTTGCGAATTATACAAATGTGGTGAATTATACAAACTTGAAGTCAGCCCATGTAATTAATGGTTAATGTTAGTCGCGGGTGATAATTATAGCAAACTATAGCCATGATGACTAATTAAGTAATATAAGTTTGCTTTATCGCATAATTTTTCTAAAATTATATATCAATATTTTATTACGAGATAATTTATCAATTAATATGATCAATATAATGTATTCAGTAATAAATATTTTATTCATATAAAAGTATCTCACTTGTATTAATACTAAAAGCAATGCAAACTCTACTAGAAAGTCATATTTTTTTAAAATTTTCTCTGCATTCAAACTTCGACTAAATTCAGATCTCACCCGACTAGGGCTCCAACAGGATTTTCTAGAAAGCCACACTAACAAACATCAATGATGACAAAATAAGAATAATAACACTAACACAATAAAGATGTGCCTATAACAAAATTTTCATGAAAATATGAAGAAGAAGAATAGGATCAGTAGTTTGTATTTATAGTAATAGTAATTTTCTTGTCTAGCAAAAACAATAAACTAACATTAAAATAGCTTATGAATTTGCTGCTATTAACAAAAAAAATTATTAGATCATTTCTACAAATTCCTCAAAATTGATCTTCCCATCTCCATTTTCATCAAATGCCAAGATCATCTTCCTGCAATTCTCCAATTCTGCAGCTTCCTTAACTCCAAGTGCACACAAAACTCTCTGCAATTCCATTTCATCAATGAAACCATCTCTGTTCTCATCAAATACATCAAATGCTTCTCCTAATTCCTGCATAATATTACTATTATTATTATTATTATTATCATATTCCTGTTGTTCTTCATCTCCAAACAAATCGCGAAAATTGTCCGAATCGAACCTCTCGTGAAAAAGTTTATCACCATCTGGGTTACAAAAAATTCCCAATTTACCCATTATGTTTTCTACTTCATCTCTGCATAAACTTCCATCAACTAACGAATAAGGCACATTATGGGATGTATTATGGTTGCTTTTTTCTGATTTGGATTTTTGCGATTGGGATAAGAAATTTAAAAATTTTCTTCCCCAATCGAAAATTATGTACAACAAAAAGAAGCCAACTAAGCCATGAATAACGAGAGGGACGGGGACGGTAGTAACGGGTAATTTTATTATTGAAAAGCGATTGAGATAGGTAGAAGCTGCCATTTGGCTATATTTGCCTAAATGGAGCTTCTGGATTGAGAAAAAATGGAGAAGATTATCTAATTTCTCCTCCTTCTCCTCCCTTGTTGTTGTTTCAATAAGGGTGATACAGAAACAGAGCAAAGAAGATGGTCTTTTTCTTCTCTTTTCTAGTGTTGTGTGTAGGGTGGAGAGGATTTATAGGGAATGCATATATTATATATGTGTTATTTTCTCTTATATATATACTCCTATTATATAAGGGGTCGTTTGGTTTGGTGTGAGGGATAAAAATAAATAGTGATGGGATAAAAAAATTGTATCTTGTTTGGGATAACTTATCCCATTATTTATATCATAGTAATGAGATAAATTATCCCGTATACATGATAGGATAAGTTATCCTAGAATAGCTAACCCCAGGATAACTAATCCTGTGATAACTTGTTCCCAACCAAATCGACCCCTTAAGAGTTACATATTTGAGCAGTGGTGAAACTGTTTCAACCTTAATCAAAGGTCTCACATTTGAGCATGTGTATAAAATCATGTTGGGAGCATCATCCCCGAATAAGCCCTGCAGTGTGTGATCAAAATTTAATCGGAATTTCAATGCAAATTTTAAACACCGAATAAAAATTTAAAGAAAAAAATGTTAGTCAATTTGTTGATTTCATGGTTCAATATGGG
This sequence comes from Solanum etuberosum, assembly GCA_029582245.1. Classification (NCBI taxonomy): domain Eukaryota; kingdom Viridiplantae; phylum Streptophyta; class Magnoliopsida; order Solanales; family Solanaceae; genus Solanum; species Solanum etuberosum. The sequence continues at coordinate 36,027 of JAJONR010008243.1, forward strand.
AAGCCATATATTACTTTTTTTTCGTTTGATAATTAAGTGTAGTAAAGTACGCACGTAGCATTTCACCATAAATTTTTAATAATAAGTTTTTATTTATTTACAATATAAATAAAATATGAAATTAGAATCACTTACCCGTTCAAATTTTTATTATAATGGAGAAATCGTTTTTCTTTTCCTAGTTTTCGCTGTGGAAGAAATGGTAGTCCCCTCATCCACCTCACCCCCTCCCAATAATAAAAAAAATCAAAATCAAAGATAAAGATTATTATAATAACAAGTAAAAGGGTTATATAAAATTTCTCGCAAAGTTAAAAAGTCACATTTTGATTTTGGTCGAAAACTCGAATATTATATTTGTGGCTGATGTTATTTTATCGGTTTATATGTTTCTAATAATTAATTCTCGCTTACCACGTTCTATAAGAATTATCGAATTAATATAACTAAGTTCGATCGGAAGAGGCTCAACCAAAAAAAATGTTATTATTCATAGCAATCCTGATATGTATATAAACAAAATAATCTACTATATCTCGTTACATTGCAATGATGGAGTAATTCTTTTACACTAACATAGTGTATAATTTAAATCTATTTAATTAGAAAATGTTGAGACTGAGGAAAATGTAAAGGTCCATCCTTTGACTTATGGCTTTATCATCCATCAATATCGATCAATAGCAAATTGCAATTTTACCAAATGAGCAAATTAGAGATATCAGAATATCTAAGACGTCGTATTGATAGATAATATATTTCCATTTTTTTAATCAATAAATATTTATGATTATAAACTTTTAAATACACATAATTTTATAAAATTACATTGGTCAATAGTAATAGTAACTAATCCTTTCATATGTTACATACACAATCTTTTCGCACCAAACATTGACTCTCTTTTTTTTTTTCCTGCGAGATTTAAAATGATAGATATTAAAATGGGTCAAGTTTTAAATTTAAAAAAAAATTGAAATCACGATTTGAAATTTCAAATCATGTTTCTTTTTGAATTTGAAATCATGATCTCAAATTATATACCTAAAATCCCAACACTAATTTAAAATCATGATTTCATATTACACTTGCAAACGCCAACTAAATTCCAAACTTTTAATAGTGTAGTTGGTAATGAAAATCCAGAAAATGAAAACAATCCATCAAATGAAGTCAATTCATATCTTGAGGTAGAGGTGGTGGAATGAAAAAAAACCAGAAGGGTAGTTATAGTTGGCTCTAGGCTCTTCATAGTGGCCTTGTATACTTTCTCTTGTTATAGGTTAAAAATTAAACGTAATGATGTGATCACACTAAATTGATTGTTAAGCCTTTTATTGTTATACGTTATTTGTATTTTCTGATATTATTTTATCTCTCTTCCTTTTTTATTCAATCTATGTAAGTAAAGAATCTGTATTTATATCTCATCATTTATTCAATCTATGTAAGTAAAGAAATCTGTTTTTGTATCCCACCATTTATTCTAAGTTTCGTTACTTTCTATGTAGTTTATATTTGATAGAAATATTTTTTCCATCACATATACATACACCAAACAAATTTGGTGTCTATAAATTATCTATACTATAACAAATACACCAACACACTATACCATCACATTCACCAAAGTATATATATAACAGAATGGTATTTTCAATTTAATTTAGTATAAAAAATGGTTTGTATATTGGTATACAGTATAATTTGTTTATATTAAAATTCTAATCATTTTGGTATACAGTAGGATTTTACTTCTTAAGTTAGTATAATTTTATGATTGTCATTTTGACATGAAATACACCAACTCAAATTAATAAGTAATCTTACTAATTTACCGTTTTTTCTTTAAACTTTCAATGTAAATACATTAATCCAATCAAAAACCACATACACCACAAACTATCAAGTTATTTGACAACAACGACATATATCGCAAACACATACTCAAACACCAAGAAAATTTGGTGTGTCTAAATTATCTACACTATATCAAATACACTACACCATCACATAAAACACTAATATCGTTAGATTACAAAATAACAATTACGACAAAAAACACCAAGTGATTTAAATTCATTATGTAAACCAATCACCAATTCCGTCGTGCTCTATCAACACATACCTGTTGCATCCCATCTTTCGCCGTGCTGAATTAAAATTGACATACTAATTATATTCGTAATTGAACAAATTATCATAATATTTGTTATTGAACAAACTATCAGAATACAGGAGGGTAGATAGTTTTATTTTGATCAAAATACTTTCTTTTGATGGGAGAGAATATATAACCTTTTGAGTTAATTGTGGAAGGTGAATAATAGAATGAGAGATAATTAAGGAATTTGAGAAAAATCGTAGGTCAGCATGTCTCTCCCATTTCAGTTTCATTTATTTATTTATTAATATTGTTTTATGTTTGCAAAAAATATATTGCTATGTTGGTGAAAAATAAAACTATTGTAATATAGTGGTTATTTAGGTTCTTATTTAGTATACTTATGTTTTTTGCCCATATTAGTGTTGATGGTTATTTAAATTTTATTAAGTATACTATATAAGAACCTAAATAACCATTATATAACAATAGTTTTATTTTTCACCAACATAACAATAATTTTATTTATTTATAAAAACATAAAATAATATTAATTAAAAAAACGAAACAGAAATGTGAGAGACATGCTGACCCACAATTTTCTCCAGTTCCTTAATGATCTCGTATTCCATTATTTACCTTCCACAATTAACTCAAAATGTTATACATTCTCTCCTATCGGATTAAAAGAAGGTATTTTAACCAAAATAAAACTCTCTATCCTCCTCTATTCTGACAGTTTGTTCAATTATGTCTATTCTTATAGTTTGTTCAATTACGGATATGAACAGTGTGTCAATTTTAATTCAGCACGACGAAAGATGAGATTCAACAGGTATGTGTGGATAGAGCACGACGGGATTGGTGATTGATTTACATAATGAATTTAAATTATTTGATGTTTTTTCTCGTGATTGTTATTTTGTAATCTGACCATATTAGTGTTGTATGTGATGGTGTATTATATTGATATAGTATAGATAATTTATATACACCAAATTTGCTTGGTGTATCATGAGTATGTATTTGTGGCATATGTCGTTGTTGTCAAATAACTTGGTAGTTTATGGTGTATGTGATTTTTGATTGGATTAAGGTATTTACATTGAAAGTTTAAAGAAAAAACGGTAAATTAGTTAAATTACTGATTACTTTTGAGTTAGTGTATTTCATACCAAAATAACAACCGTACTGTTATACTAACTTAAGAGGTAAAACCCTGTTGTGTACCAACATGACTAGGATTTTGATATCAACAATCATATTGTATATCAATATACGAATCAATCTTTTATACTAAATTAAATTGAAAACACCATTGTGTTATATATATATTGAATGTGATGGTATAGTGAATATATTTTAGATATTTAGCTCTTTCGTGTTTCATAGATGTGTTGATGTATTTGATATATTATAGATAATTTATATACATCAAATTTGCTTGTGTATGTGTATGTGAGGGAGAATATATTTCTATCAAATCTAAACTACATAGAAAATAACGCAACTTAGAAAGAATAAATAGTGGGATACAAACAAAGATTTCTTTACTTACATAGATTGAATAAAAAAAAGAGAGATAAAATAATATTGGAAAACACAAATGACATGTAACAATGAAACTGTAATTAGGAAGATAAAAGGTAAGAGAATATTAATACCATAATTACCATCACCTAACCTCGAAAAAGAAGGAAAAAATACAATATAACTATCCAAACAAGTTGTAAGTCATATTACATATATGTGTATAACTATGGATATGCAGCATCTATTAAGATCTAAAATTAGCAACGAAAAAGAAGAGTTACACGGTTGAGAAGAGGAAACATATTGCTTTCTTGTTGTCACACTTTTTTTGGTTTCTCACTCTCGGTGTTCGGAGCCCACATTGGAGCTTCGACTAAATTCGGATCGCGTACTGCAGGGCCCATTCAGGGGTGACGCTCCCAACATGATTTTCTCCATACCCAAGGTTCAAACCTAAGACATCTGATTAAGGGTGAAACACTCCCACCAATACATCACAATCCATGTTGGTGGGGACATAAGTTATCATTTTAAGGCTATTATTGAATATTGCAGATACTTATCAAAAGGAACAAGTTACTATCACAGTGATAAATCTAGAAAAGAATAAACTAATGTGCGATTTTTTTAACAAACAAAGGTCACAAATACGAAAAGAATATGCTATTCTGGAAAATGCGTAAAAAAATAATTTAGGAAGGATATTAAGAAATATACCCAAATAGGGGATCAAATGGTATGAACTTTGGCCTCAAATTTGGACTTCCAGTTCCTCAATCTTTCATTTCTTCTAGAATAATAATTATTATAAATCTACCATCAAAAATTCAAACCATAAATGATATTTATTCATAGTATATAGATATATATTTTTTTTATCACAGATAATAATGTCATTATTTTTGGAATTGAAAGCACATAAAATTACAAATATAAACTAGAAAAGAAAACGAACCTCGAGCAAAACTCTATGGCAATAGCCAAAAGATCCCATTGTTTTTCTACCAAATCCTAAACAATCAAAAACATTAAAATAAGTGAACAACAGATAAGTATTCCAACTTAATTCTGCTTAATTAATTCTGTTTAGAGAACTTTTATATTATTGAATTTGAATAGTAATATGATTGGTTGTAGAGTTCTATTAAGACTCACTCTCTCAAATTAATCACTAAACAAGATATACTGCTAAATATATGGAAATAAATAACTAATCCATCCACCGGTAGATAGGAGTTAATCAGGGTTAGATATTTTACATTTGACTAAAAATATACGATGATTAATTAGGGTTAAGTCATAGAAATATACGTAAAAAAAAAAAAAAACATGTCAGTTGTCTATTGGTTCAATATAAACACGAAATAGAATAAGCTTATTTTACATATTTAATCCCTTAACTTTATTAAAGTGGAGTACTTTTGACCTTACTAACATAACTCATTGTGTTCCACTTTAGCAAAGTTAAGGGATTAAATATGTTCAAGGACCAAAATGAACCTACCCATAGATAAGTGCTCGAAACTTGATATTTTTTTACTTTTTTCTAGGATAAAGTTATTATACAATTTTCCGGAATACGAAAACTTCAACAAGTTGTCAGAATCTTTACTCCAAATCACTCACATAAATTTAGAAACAATTCAAATTTGTATTCATGTCCAAACACAATTTCAATTTTCAAATACCATTTTCGACCTTTTTTTTCCCTTCTTAATTCACAATTTTTATATCCAAACAATGCACATGGTTGGCAAACTGCAGTAAAAAATTAACAAGATCCTAGTGATTAACCATGCTTTGACTGCAAGCACAAGAGTAGCAACTTATTCTTTGTTACTTCAACAAGTTCAAATTGTATCAAAGGCCCTTCCCTCTATACCTTTCACTCCTAATCATTAATGGGCCTATCCTGCAAACTTAATCTGGAGTTCAGTTTATGTAACACAGGAAAATTTGAGTCCAAATGTTCTCTGCAGTGAAACTAATGAAGGAAAAGGTTTCACATATTAGACTCTTGACGCTTTCACGTAGTCCTTTACTTCAGCTTGGAGATCAAGACCGTTCACCACTCCTCTTTTAACAGAAGAGAAAACACAAATGTGCAACAATAGCGAGGAGAGCAGTGGGATTCAACAACAAGAAATTCACACAATCACTTTGTCGTACTACTGTGGCAGGTCCTACTTGACTTTAATACTGATTAAAAGAACATTTGAAGCTACCAATTCCTGTCAAATCACACAACACAATTATTTAGACTTAGGCATACGAGTTTGCTACATAACACCGATGAAAGAAGAGACAAAGCATCATATCTTGCTGTATAACAGCACCAATATGAGTAAAGAATCTCTTACAGACATTGTGTAAGAGAAGCCAATCATTTTGGCTGTTACAAACAGAGGAATGCCATAAAAGAAAGGAAAAAAGAGAGCAGATATTTCTGTAGAGAAGACTTTCACACATGTACACGAATCAGATAACAAAGTAAAAGCTTACATGAAGCTTAAGATTAAACCACAGCCAAAGGGCTGGCTCCGCCCCGAGCTATAGGCTTTATTTACTTACTTATATAGAGATGGTTTGAGAAGTAAAGTAATCAATAGAAATGAAACTTGTAAATTATCCATTACCTTTGCCCTTAGTAAGCTGGCACTAAAATGGTGGTCTCTTCTTCACTAAAGAAAAAATCCTGCAAAAGATAAAGATGCACCAAGTGTCTCTTGCAATGCCTTTAATAGTTCCCTTTTAGCACAGCACTCTGAAACTAAATACATTATTGGTACGGGTGGAATCAACTCCGTTTTGCCTTCCTCTGAAAACATAGTATGGATGAGCACCATAAACAACAACAACATACCTAGTGTAATCTCACAAGTAAGGTCCAGAGAGGATAGAGCGTACACAAACCTAACTTTACCTCATAGAGATAGAGAGGTTGTTTATGATAGACCCCGACTTAATTAAAGCAGTTTGAGAAAGGAGAGCCATAGAAAGTTTTAAATAATGCATTACCCTTCAATTTACAGACATGAAAGGCTGACACCTAGAGGAAGAATTGAAAGGTAAGGTTCTGCAAATAAACTATGATGCATTTCTTAGAGATGAGCTAAAATAACTTGTTAAAGCATCATCAGGAAATATACAGACAGTCTATTCGTCATAGACTCGTAATGCATTAATAGTAGTAAATTCACAACAAATGATTAAGCAAATAATGAACTTTTAATTTTACCTTCAACTTATTCATCACACGGCAAATTTGGTACACAAACAGCCTAGTTTACCTCTCACTTTCTTAAATACAAGTATATACATCAACTACGAAAATGGAAAAGAAAAAGAGAAAAAAGAAAACACTATCAACCAAAAAGGACCTTTCTTTTTCACACGAGGAGGAGATATTAGCTGCAAGATATTGATCTACTCCGATCTGAATGAAATTGAAGGAACCTATCCTACAGTTTAGCCAACATTACTGTGTGAAGAACTCGCTCTAACCAAAACATGCCGACAAGTAACAGTAGTTAAGAGTTACTGAGCTAAAGAATTCCTGCCTGGCCTTGCCATCATTGTCTGATGTTTAACATTCTCAATGATTTCACAACTGCTTATAAGCTCTCATTGAAATTTACTGACCGAGACAATGCTGCTGGGTTTGCTTGTAATACAGTAGAGTTTTCTGAAACCCTATTGTTGTCATCATTCTTCGGCTGAAAAGCACTGAAAGGACTTCCACCAACTGAATCAACGGTATCATGTTTTATTCCCAATGTCGCCCATATAGAACTCTTTGCAGCCTCTCCTGGATCATCAATTCGCAGAGTTTTTGGGACCCAGAGGCACTTCTCAGGATTACTCTCGTTTGAAGGTTCTTCCATGCTACTCAGCGGTTTTTGTACATTTTCATCCCTTGAGTGTTTCCCCAGAGTGGGAGAATTAGGACCAGAAGTCGTAGGTGTTTGGATTAGGGAAACAGTAGCTGGGGGCATCCAAGGAACATTCCAAGAACCTGCTACAGTATAACCCCAATAAGAAGCTGCAGGGTAAAACGGCATAGGAAAACCAGGAGGGCAATAACCAGGAGGAGGGACTGCAGAGTTCCACGGGACAGGACTGCATGGATATGGCCAAGGAGCCCCGGGGTAGCAAGTCATGTAAGGTGGAAAGTTATGGCAGTTCTTCTTTAGCAGGTCTGGTACAGTTTTGTTAACCTCATCCTCTGAATTTGCAGAAGTCACTGAGGATCTTCTGGAATGGTCATCTCCATTATCTCCAGCTACGTAACTAACTGGAACCCCGGGCTCTTGTGGTTTATGGAACCCATTTTGTGAGCAATTATGCATTGTTTTGTCAGCAATATTCAAAACTGAAGCCATTGATTCACAGAGTGGTGTAGGGGAGCCAAATGCAAGAATAGGTTGTTGTATTCCATTTGGATAATCTGTTTGTGCATTTGAAAGTGTTTCAGAGACAGATATTTGACGGTAATGTGGAATTGAGTTCTTGTTTTTCCGACGACCAGCACCTACAGGCACATTCCTCATGGTCCCACCAGCTGTCCAATATCTCTGGCAACTCTTGCAGAAGTGTCTAGGCTGATTCACATTGTAATTGTTGAAATAACAAAATTTGGTTTCCATGCTGTTGCACCGGGGACATGGAATTATCTTGTCTGGCTTTTTGAGGATTTTCTCTTGCGAATTACTTGCTTCTCCTTGCTCTTCTTCACTTTTTAAAGGTCTTGTTGAACAGTCGTTATCAACAGGTGGCTCCTTCATACTATCAGTTCTAGTTGGTTCTGAATTCTGATCCTGCAACACCTTGCCAGACAAAATTTCCATCTCGTCCTCGTCATCATCCAGGTTTCCTCCAAAGTCATCCTGTACGCATGATGCATTTCACAGAGTAGTAAATAGAGTCAGTAAAATTTTCTTTTAAACTAATGAAATTATTAGAAACTTAGGGAGATCTCAAAAGAAAAGGTTCAACGAGATTTCACTAGTCTTCTATAGCTATTGAGACAACCAAGCTTTTCCGTCAGTAAGAAGCATGTGAAAGTTGTAGAGAGAAATATTGAGAGGCCAAAGGTAAAACAAAACCCATAGTAGATTATATATCATGAAGGGACTAACCACGTCAAATTAAGGATACGAGTGCATAACAAATTAAGTATCTGCATCCTGCTGAATGTGGAAATTAGAGTATTCATATCATTACACAAATAAAAGGTATAAAGTCAAAGTTTCTCATTTAGCAAGTTTTACAATTAAACTACTATTTTTCGCACTAATAGATTGCCCATTACAAGAACTCAACATAGAAAAGTAAAACAAATCTGAGTTATAGAGATGTGAAAGTTGTTAAACCACGATAGGTTTGGTTGATGGAATAAAATTGAACTCCAATCAATCTTCTTACAATTGTAAAATAGTCGAACTTCTATAAATTCATTGAAAATATATTTTTGCAAAAAGCTACCTTCTATAACATGTTAACTTGCACTGATCCTAAAAAATTATGTTGCAGAGTCTAGTTAAATCCATAAAAATTAATAACTATCCATTTCAAAATGAAAAAGCATCCATGGAGATAAGGAGCTAATGGTGTGTTTGGTATGGAGGAAAATTTTCCCATGTTTGGTTGAACAAAATTATGGAAATTTTCCTTAAAAACGAGGAAAATGACTTCCTTAATGTAAGTAGGGAAAACAAGTTCCACAAGTGAACTTCTATGTTTATCGTATACACCCTGCCCACCAGCGCACCCAACCCCTATCCCTTGACCATCCCACCCCCGAGGCACCACTCCTATATTGTTTTGCTTGATTACATGTAAATGCTATACAAATAACATACTTTTGCTTACTTACCAAATACTAAAAAATAAGTAAGAAACAAAACTTGCTTTTCAAGAAAACATTTTCCATGAAAAATATCCTCCCTCATACCAAACACAATATGTTGAGAACACGAAGAAAAAAAAGGAACCCCAATTAAGAGAAATTTGTGACCACCTAACCTAATCAAAACATGGATAAATTTAACCGTCTTTCCTTTAAAGGAATTAATTTAATCTAGGGAAATCTGTTAGCTGAATTAATCATACCAGCTCAGTTAGTTAGCTTACTAAACCATCACCTTATCACTGAAGGTTCGATTTTCCAACTTGTAATTCCCTCCCCCGTTTTTTACAACGTTTTTTTTTTGTAAAGAGAATTAATTTAATCAATTTCAATTATTAAACAAAATAGGTTTACAGTTCCTCTCTGATTCAAAACCCTAGGGAAATGCTCCGGAATGAGATGAAGCAGAGTCCAATAGGAAGTCAACAACAGTCGCATACAAATTACTAACAATAAATCAACAAATTATACTCTTATAACAAAGTGTGAATTACCTTGTGAGCTTCTTCATCTTCTTCTTCTTCTCCGTTGTTGTCCTCAGGCAAAGAATCATCTCCCTGAGCTCCAGAAGAATCCGGAATATCCGGCAACTGAATTGTTCTGCCGAAGAGTTTAATTGCAGGGTCTGTCATATTACACAAACTATATACGCCTTTTCAAGTTACTATAGTAAGCTGAGAAAAAGGAGAGAGAGAAGACAATCCAACAAACAAATCCGGCGAATTTGGGTATTGGGTCTCATTTTACTCCCTACAGATCTGACACATAACACATACAACCCCGACAAAAACAAACACACCCAATATGTGTGCGCGCGCCTTGTTTTTTTCTTTTTTATTTGCTAGTGGCACGACTTATTTCACCAGTATTTTCGATGCAAAATATACCTATTAACCTTAAGATATTATGTTATTTATGAAGTTACATTGTTTATGTTGTTGCGGTTAGCCTAGTAGGTTCAATCAATCCTTAATTTGAAGTGTAATCAAATACTAATTTGCTGTTAAATACAGCTGGCATAGGATGCCACGTAAGAGAGAGAAAGTAATTGTGAGCCACAAGTTATTTGTGGTTTTGGAGATTTAGTTATTTATGCTTTTTTTTAATTCTCAATAAAGTGAAGGGCTCTTTTTAATCTGAGTCAGCATTACCTTTTTTTCTCATCCCCAAATTCATCGTTTTAGGGACCCACCTTTTAAAAGTCGCCAAACTTTTCGGCTTTCACTTTATTTTTAATGGGACTTTTGAATTTTCTTGTGGATGGTAATGCAAGTTGGGCTAAACGTTGAACACCACAAAGCGTGCAGAACCAGCAAACAACACAAATACTCTCCTCTCTCTCTCTCTCTCTCCCTACCCTTTTTTCACTTTTACTTTTTTTTATCAAGTTAATAAAAAGGCAAACAATAGTTTGTTAAATAAATGTATTTGACATTTTAGCCATATGTATTTTGAATACATGCGAAATATTTTCTCCGTCTCATATTAATTGATCATCTTATTAAAAGTAGAGAAAATTTCAGAAATGACAAATATAATAAATATAATAAAGCTCTATAACTATAGTTTCGATAATTGCGCTTTATAGCTATAATTATGTTTGCTATGGAGGCTGCAGTTTGTATATTTCTGCTCGTTGTATATTTCGCTTGCGAATATACAAATATGGTAAGTATATTTAAATTCGGTATACATTTAGAATTTTTCAGAACTATGTTTCTATATTTCGCTTGCCATATACAAATAGGATAAATTTATTATGAACTTTTCATAAATCGTATACAAATAGCTATGGTAAGCATATACAAAATTCTGGATTTATACAATCATGAACAGAATTATACAAATTCTGGATTTATACAAATCATGCGAATTATACAAATTAGGCGGATAACAAGAATTGGAGAAACTGTAGCCGCGAATTACAATTTTCTTAAACTGTAGTTATAGTACCTAATATAGCTAAATGCCTAAATGTTTGCTATTCTGCATAATTTTCCCTTAAAAAAAGTAGTTGTTTCATATTAGTTGTTCATCGTACTAAATTAAGAAAGCATTAATTAAAACTTTCTTATATTACTCTTCTAATTAATTCGTTTTGAAAGTGTTCACATTTATTTGTAAAATTCTCAAAAAGTTTTTTTAAGGGTAAATTAATAAAATTATCTTCTTATTTCTAAATATGCGTGTAAAAATGATCAACTAATATGGGACGGGAGAGTAG